>JAAIIK010000093.1:2276221-2289399 GCA_014706435.1 Silurus glanis
AGGCAACACCTGAGGCAACACCTGAGGCAACACCTGAGGCAACACCTGAGGCACCAAAGCCCACAGTGGTGCCTGTGGAGAAAAAAGTCTCCCCACCAAAAGGTTGGCTTGGCTTGTCTTTGTGGGGTTTTCTTACTCACTGTTCTTGTCTTTTGTATCTTTATGTGATGACCGTGTTAGATGTTCCTCTTCTGTGTAACTTCAAAATATAGTAATTTAGCACCTCCTTCCATGAATAATAATTATTATTGACTGTGATTGCTTTCGTTTTATTTAAAGAGCCAATTAAGGTGAAGAAAGAAGCACCAAAGCCAATAGTGGTGCCAGTTGAGGAAAAAGTCTCTCCACCTAAAGGTATTGTCTTGACTTACATGCGTTTTTTTTTTCTTCATTGTTCTTGTCATCTGTTTCTATATTGTAATATGTAATTGTTGCTTTAGATGTTCTTCTTCTGTGTAACACGTACATTTTGTCATTCGGCACCTCTTTCCATGAATAATACCAATTCTTGACTGTGACATTGGTATAATTTTATTTAAAGAGCCAACTGTGGTGAAGAGAGAAACACCTGAAGCACCAAAGCCAGTGGTGGTGCCAGTTGAGAAAACTGTCTCTCTACCTCAAGGTATTATCTTGTTCTCCATATCTTCTTTTTTTTCTCTGTTCTCTCCTTCTCTCTTTCTCTTTATTTGAATTTCATAACATAGCCTCAGTTCTTGTTGGTGACATTGACATACTTTTATTTAAAGAGCCAACCGTGGTGAAAAAAGCAGTACCAGAGGCACCAAAGCCCACAGTAGTACCAATTGAGAAAAAAGTCTCTCCAACTCAAGGTATTGTCTTGACTTTCATGTGTCCTTAAGAAAACATGTTATGGCTGTGTTAGGTTTTTGTCTTCATGTGTCATTTGCACATTCTGTAATGCAGGAAATTTTTCCATGCGCAATCTCATTTCTTAATTGGCATGCTTTTATTTAAAGAGCCAACTGTGGTAAAGAAGGCAACACACGATAAGGCACCAAAGCCAACGGTGGTCCCAGTTGAACACAAAGTTTCTTCTGGTCCAGGTAGAGACATCTTTGAAAGTTCCTTTATTCTTTGAGTCTTCCTATTTTATTTAAGTCTTCAGCAGAGTTTCAGATCGTTTTGATCCGTTCTTGTTTTTGTGAACAGAAAAGTCTGTTCTGTAACACACTAAAACTGACAATGTGCTTTCGTTTAAAGAGCCGACAGTTGAAAAGATGCCCACACCTGAGCCACCAAAACCGACAGTAGCACCAACTGTGCAAAAGGGTAAAGTATTATGTCAATGTCTTCTATTTTATTTCACTATTTCTTAAGTGTCTGTCATAATTGTATGTTTGTTACAATGTCATGCATTTATTTAAAGAGCCAACTGTGGTAAAGAAGGCAACACCTGAGGCACCAAAGCCAACCGTGGTGCCACCTGAGCAGAAGGTTGCACCTCCTTCTCTAGGTAGAGTTTCAGTTTCAATATCCTTTGTGGGTCTCAAATGTTTTTCCTTGATGATGTCTTATATATAATGTGAGGATGTTGTGTTTTTAGTTTATGTTGCCTTTATAGGGACTTTGTCTGGGTTTTAATGTGTTAGCTCTTTCCATTCTTGATTGTGACAATGGCATGTTTTTCTTTAAAGAGCCAACTCTTGAGAAGGCACCAACACCTAAGGCACCAAAGCCAGGTTGGTACAATTTACTTCCATGTCTGGTATTTTATGTCAATATTCTTACACTTTTCATCAATTTCTTATATGTTTCCATGCTATGCTTTTATTTAAAGAGCCAACTGTGGTAAAGAAGGTAACACCTGAGGCATCAAAGCCCACAGTGGTGCCAGTTGAGAAAAAAATCTCTCCTCTTCTAGGTACATTCTCAATCTCAGCTGTCTTGTTCTTCTTCTTGCTTTGCCTCTGTCTTATCTGATTTTATATTCTTTTGAAATGTACATTTCATCCTGTATGTAATTTAACACTTATGCACTTTGAATGCACATGATTCTTGACTCTGACAATGACATGCTTTTATTTAAAGAACAAACTGTTGAGAGTAGGCCAACACCTGAGGCACCAAAGCCAACAGAGACACCTTTTGAGGAAACAGACTCTCCTCCTCAAGGTATTGTGCCTGTTTCTATGACTTTTGCAGTTTGTTTTACCACTTTGTTTTTGTTGGTTATGTTTTTCTTACAGTCTGTACATTTTTGCTGTTCTTTTCTTTATATATATATATATATATATATATATATATATATATATATATATATATATATATATATATATATATATATATAATAGAATTCATTTTAGAATTATAGAATTATATTTATTATTTATATAGTATATATATATTATTTATTAGGTTGGATCGTACTTGCTGATTATTCCACCAATATTAAAACGGATACTGGATGGAATACAGCTATAGATAAAAAAAAAAAAAACATAACATATGTGAAATAGTACTGAACTTTGTTACAAAAACAGTACTGAATCAGGAAAATGTGCTAAATAAATATGAATATTTGAATTTTATTATTAAATACTCAGAAAAAGAGATGTATTTAAGCTGAAACAAAAAGTAACACTCCAAATAAATAAAAAGCGTTACATCCCAAATGAATAAATAAAATAAATAGCACATGGTGTCAGTGAATCGCCTCTAGAGGACCCTTTCATACTGTATAATGCAACCTGGTAAAACTATCCTTATGGATTTTTGCCGATTGTTCCAGCAATCAACTATCAGTGCCGATTAATCGGCAAAACCGCTAAATTGGCCGAGCTCTATTTATTATTGTGTTGTTAAAGGTATTAGCATGTTTGATTTGTTATTTGTGTTTAATTCAATTACAAAATGAGTTAAATAAATAAAATGAGATAACTAAATAATGTCAATAACACAAATTTAAGAATTTAAATCTAATCAATTTTAAGGAATTAATTCAGAATATATGCTGAGTGCAAAGTTCAGGAATAGAATGTTTTGTTTGGACAATAATAAATACACCATGATGTTCTGTATTGAGGGGATCCATGGAATTTGTTTTTTTTTTTATTTAAAGAGGTGCTGGGTTAAAATTTTAGGACCTTTTATTTAATATATTCAAGGAAGCTTCTGACTGAATATTACTGTGTATTAGTGCTGTTATTTTTTTTTTGTTACTCCTTACCATTAACCATATCATGACTGTTATTTCTTCCAAAATGGGCTAATCTCTGCAGATCATGGTCCTGTTCAAACTCCTGGGCCAGTCCAGAAAGGTATGTTACTTTATTATTTCCTGCATATTTTAATAATTTAAGTTATGCTATTAATTATTAATAATTGCACTTCTCTGGTTTTGTCTGAATTGCTGTTCTGTGTATTGTGTCCGTTGTCAGCCTTGTTTCAGGTACTGTTATAGTTATTACAATGTAATAATAAGTGCTACATATTTGTGGAATCCAGATGATTTCCTATCATAAATATAGTGTATTTATGTGTATTAGTCTCCAATACCCTGCATAGGCTAAACTCAAATCAGTCATGTTGAATGTTGTGTATTTGGCTGTCCTGTGTCTTGGATATTGTGCTGTTTGTGATGTGACATTTATTGCCTTAGAAAAATATCTTAAACCCATCGGTGAGCAAGAGAAACAGGATATGCCGGTCTTAAAAAAAGTTATTGGACGATCTAAAGACCAAGAGGAACAGCATAAAGCTGCAGCTCAGCTAAACATGAGCCAGACACAAAAGGAACGGCAATATAAACAGTCCGGGGTGACTCTTCAGGAAAGTGAAAAAGCTGAGAAGGATGAAATATATTATAAGTCTAAAATCCCTAGTAGCTATGAACCAAAAGAGGATGTAAGTGATCTTATGACTGAAAAAATCAAACATCCTGAAAGAAAACAAGAAGAATATATGATAATAGAAGAGCAGAGGCATACTGAACCTGATCATGAAGTTCCACTGGTAGACACCAAAGCAGATTTCATGAAGGACGAGGTATCAAAAAAAGAGAGTCCTAAGACGCCAGGACAAATTACCAAAAAAATATCCAAGATACCATCAACCAAACAGGAACAAGAAAAAGTAGTGCTGAAACCAGCTGCAAGACCCGATAAACCAAAGGTTGTGCCTATAAAGAAAAAGGAAATTGCACCAACAGCTAAAAAGATAGAAGAAGCGGTGGTGCCAAAACCCGTGACTCTAGTAGACAAAGTTGTATTTAAAGAGCCTGAGGTGCTCACAAAAGCAAAAAGAACTCCAACAGAGAATGATAAGGTGGAGGCATGCTCTTACAGAACACCAACGGATCAGGATAGTTCAGAAAAAGAGGAAAAACCAGACAAAGAAATCAAGGTTAAAATTGAAGTAAAAAAGACAGAACAAAGTCCAAAGGAAGAAGCAAAACCACTGATTATTAAAAAGGGTAAACATATACTAAAGGAATTTGAAGAAAAAGAGGACGTATCACTAAAACCAGTGGTGCACATAAAAAAAGATGCCGAGCTTGAAAACATCTCACCAATGATCGAGAAACCTAAAGAAGAAAAAGCTTCTCTGACTGTGACAACCAAACCAAGAGAAAGTCCAAAAGACGAATGTGAAACACCTGCTCTCAAAGAGCCAGAAAAAATGATAGAAGAAGAGAAATTATCCCTGAAGCCTGTTGAAATTGTCAAAAAGGATGCAGAAATCAAACGAATTCTATCACCCAAATCTGAACCCATTCTGCTGCAGAGGAAGTCCAGCGCAAAGATTCCTGAAAAGGTTCCTACACCTAAAGGTATAACAGACTTTGCAATTGCTTCTCAGCAGAAAAAGACATCTCAGCAGCATCCTGAAACAATACCACTAATGAAAGAGTTATCTCCTGGAGCTGTGCAGCTCGCAAAGATTCCAACTCAGCAAGAAGAAGAAGGAGTTTTCGAGGAAGAATTCGAAGATGAGAATGAGGAAGAAGCAGAAGATGAAGAAATTTGGGGATGGGAGCTCGCTTCTTCTGAAAGTTTAGAAGGAGAAGAGTTTGGTACCACCTTAGAGGATGGAGCCATCAAAACTCCAGGAGGCACGGAGGACACAATAGGTGAGAGGGAGACCAAAACCTCACCATTGGCATCTCATCCCTGCCCTGGCCTTCAAAAATAATCACCAATAATATACATTCTTAAATTTAACTTTCACCAATTAAATGTTTAACATATCAGGCATCGTCTTCCACATTGTTCCAAGTATGTCTTCCCTTCATTCTTTTCATAAGCTCATCCACCCTTCTGATGCAAAGCCTCACCACCCTTTCACTTGTTTTTGGTTTCTTTTTCGTGTCGATTATTGTCTGTACGTGGATGTCTGTTTCTGTGTTTGTTGTCAATGTCATTGTTTGTCAAATTCTGTTTTTTAAGTAGCCATTTTTGTAATCTTCATTTTTAAATGTACATCATTCATTTACATCAACTATTTGAATAATATGCATGTCTTTCTGACAAAAAAAACAACAACAGATGTAATCTTTCTGGCTTCCAATCATTGTGAGTTTGGGTTATGTATAGTTTAATCGACAACTGCAATTCTGTGCTATTGCTACATTATTTCAAACAGATGGAAAACCCAAGGAAGAAGGCGCAGTAGGCAGAGGCAGAGGGCTTAGACGTAAGTTCTAATAGAGTTTAAAAATATATATACATACACTCACACCGATCAGGCATTATGACATTATGGGATCTATTAGGCAGTAAGTGAACATTTTGTCCTCAAATTTGTCTCAAAAATGGTCAAGCGTAAAGATTTGTGTGAATTTGATGAGGGCCAAATTGTGATGGCTAGACGACTGTGTCAGAGCATCTCCAAAACTACAGCACTTGTGGGATGTTCCGGATATGCAGTGGTCAGTAGCTATTAACAGTGGTCCAAGAAAGGAACAGTGGTGAACCGGCGACAGGGTCATGGGGCGCAAAGGCTCATTGATGTATGTCGGGAGCGAAGGCTGGACCGTGTGGTCCAAACCAACAGACGAGGTCCTGTAGCTCAAAAGAATGTTATGCTGTTAATGCTATTAATGCTCAGGACTGTTTTGGCAGCAAACACAATATTAGGCAGGTGGTCATAATGTTATGCCTGATCGGTGGCCATAAAGGTATAGCATTAATAAGCATTAATAAGCTCACACCCTGTTTCTACTAGGTAGTTAATCTTCTTTCTAACATACATCTTTTAGCACGCCAAACCCCGTCCCCTGGTGATGCGGGACGTGGAAGAGGGCTCAGACCTGGTGGTGGAGGTGACAAACCTCCTGCAGAGTCCCCCTTTGCTTTCCAGCTTAAGGCTGTCCCTCTAAAGTTTGTGAAAGAACTTCAGGACATCGTGCTGCTCGAGGCTGAGTCTATCGGTTGCTCTGCTGTATTTGAGTGCCTAATTTCTCCTTCTACTGCTATAACTACATGGATGAAGGATGGTAGTAACCTGAGGGAAGGTCCAAAACACAAGTTTACATCTGATGGAAAAGACAGAAAACTGGCCATTATTGATGTTCAGCTCTCTGACCGAGGGGAGTATACATGTGTCGCCAAGCTAGGAAACAAAGAGAAGACCTCCACTGCCAGACTTATTGTTGAAGGTAGGTTGACATCTTATCTCAAACTGATAAACTGTTCCAGCACTCCTGGCTAAATTTAGAATAACTTCTTTCCCTTTTATGATAAATAGAGCTGCCTGTTAAATTTATCAAGACCCTGGAGGAGGAGGTGTCTGTCCTCAAAGGACAGCCCATGTATTTGACCTGTGAGTTGAACAAAGACCGAAATGTGGTCTGGAAAAAGGACGGCGCTGAGCTCAAACTAGTTGCTGGAAAGGTCGCCATTAATATTATTGGACTGCAACATGCTGTGACAATCCAGGACGCAAACGATGACGATGCTGGAATTTACACATGTGAATGTGAAAATCTCAAAACTCAAACAACTGTGAAGGTTATGGGTATGTATAAGACTTTTAAAACAGTTCCCACAAAGTGAGATATCTTTAAAATACTAGCAATAGAAATATGATAATATATGAAAATATGAATTTTACAGAAATCATTAGAGACTGGTTGGTGAAACCACTGAGGGATCAGCATGTGAAACCAAAGGCCACTGCTACCTTTAAGTGCGAACTCTTCAAAGATACTCCTAACTGGAAATGGTTCAAGGGAAATGAAGAGATTCCTAATGAGCCTACAGAAAAAACTGAAATCCAGAAGGATGGAAAAGACATCATTCTGACTGTCAAGAATGCTCAACCAAATGATGTTGGAGAGTATGCCATGGAAGTTGAGGGCAAACGATACACCGCAAAACTCACACTTGGTGGTAAGTTGCATGGTATTTTGCATATATATTTTTTACTGTTAATTTTTAAAGGTTCACGTTTTTTACGTTTAACACTAATACAGAGCGTGAAGCTGAGGTCCTGAAACCCCTGGCTAGTGTGGAAGTGGTTGAAAAAGAGGAGGCCAAGTTTGATACTGAAATCTCAGAGGAAGACGTGCTTGGCGAATGGAAACTTAAAGGACAAGTTCTAACAAGATCACCGGTAAGACCAGGTTAAATTTCCTTACAAGACCTACCATATTTCACATTTCACATAAATGATGGAAGAAAATTTTTTAAAGTTGTTAAAAAGAAGGTTTTGGGCTCATGATAATTGTAATAGATATCAATCAGTGTTTGACTCATTAATATTGTTCTATTAATTGATCAGTGTGCTGAGAGTCATCTCTACTTTTTACTCAAGTAGATGGTTTGTGTACTTTGTTCACCACAGGAAATATATTCAATGACCAAATTCTAGTTTTTAAGAATATATTCCCCAACACATTGCACATGTACATCTGACACATTTCTTTCTTTTTTTCCAGACATGTGATATCAAAGCTGAAGGGAAGAAGCGATTCCTTACTTTGAAAAATGTTCAGCTTGATCAATCTGGTGAAGTTACATACCAAGCTCTGAATGCGCAGACAAGTGCTATGCTTACAGTGAAAGGTAAAGCACACATTAAAATGTTATCTTTCCAGATAAAGAGGGATGTAAATATCTTTTGTTACATATCACTGAAGTATTGTATCCCCCTGAGCTCAATGTTATGTCATACCTCCCAGAAATGGAAATCGAATTCACTGACCCGTTAAAAGATGTTTCTGTGCCTGAAAAGAAACAGGCCAGATTTGAGTGTTCAATCAATAAGGATGTACCTAAAGTGATGTGGTTTAAGGGTTCTGATATTATTACGTCCGGAAATAATTATGAAATCATTGATGATGGAAAAAAACACATTTTGCTAATAAATAATTGTGAATTTGATGATGAGGGAGAATACACCATTGAGGTGTTAGGCAAAACATCAACAGCAAAACTTACGGTAGAGGGTAAGTGGTTATCCTTCCTCTTTATTGGTAATCGTTTGGCGCAAAAATACTACTTGACCTGCAGAGTGCGAAACCATGGACTAACCCTGTGTAAGGAAATGTTTTCTACAATGATATTAACGATATCCGATGTATGGCATCGTAGGTATGAGGCTGAAGTTCATCTCAGAATTAAAGGATCAAACCGTAAAGGAAACCCAAACGGCTCGGTTTGATATTGAGCTCTCTCATGAGAACGTGCCTGTGACTTGGTACAAAAATGAAATTAGATTGCATCCAAGCAGAACTGTAATAATACATGTTGAAGGGGTAAAGCATATATTAGAAATCAAAGAAGTCACACTAGATGATACTTGTCAAATAAGGGCAGAGGCTAAAGGAATATCAACCAAGGCTAAGCTTCAGGTTATAGGTAACCCTTTTTCTTCTCTTTATTATTTTTATGATGTCATATTTCATTCTGAATGAAAGCTGGTGAGCTTGTAATATCTGTGATATTGAAGGATTACTGGTACCTACTTGCTTTCATATTCTACTAGGTACAAAAAAGGAACACAACCGAATGTTTTATAAACCTTTGAATGATTTTCTGCATATGAATTTGTCTAATTCAGCTCTATTTTTTTGAAGAGGGTGACGCGAAATTCATTACCAAGTTGCAAGAATACACTGCTGTTGAGAAAGAGGAGGTCACTCTTGACTGTGAGCTCAGCAAAGATGTTCCTGTGAAGTGGTTCCATAATGAGATTGAAATTATGGCTTCAAAGTTGGTCGCCATAAAGGTCGAGGGTAAACGAAGGATTCTCCACATTAAGAAAGTGGAGCAGAAAGACCAAGGAGTGTATGCATGTGACTGTGGAACAGATAAGACATCAGCCAATGTTACCATTGAAGGTGATGTTTTGACTTGTTCACAAATAAGCGATTTGTCATGTTTTAACTTCAGTACCTCTAAATACAGACTACTCCATTTCAGCTCGTGATGTGAAAGTGGTCCGGCCTATGTATGGAGTTGAAGTGTTTGATGGAGAGACTGCCCGATTTGAAGTTGAAATCTCAGAGGATGACATCCATGGCCAGTGGAAACTGAAGGGAGAAGTCCTTACACCTTCAGCTGTAAGCATGGAATTCTGCTCTTTTGTTAGACCTGTAAGTTGTTACAGCTACAGTGGCATTGAGTAAAAGACAGGAGGTGGAGCTGGAGGTAGCAGGGCTAAAGATGTTGAGGTTTTCGTTGGGAGTGACGACGATGGACAGGATTAGAAATGAGTTTATTAGAGGGACAGCACATGTAGGACGTTTTGGAGACAAGGTGAGGGAGGCGAGATTGAGATGGTTTGGACATGTGCAGAGGAGGGACATGGGGTATATGAGTAGGAGAATGCTGAGGATGGAGCCACCAGGAAGGAGGAAAAGAGAAAGACCAAGGAGGAGGTTTATGGATGTGGTGAGGGAGGACATGCAAGTAGTTGGGTTGAAAGAGGCAGCTGTAGAGGACAGGGGGGTATGGAGACGGATGATCCGCTGTGGCCACCTCTAATGGGAGAAGCCGAAAGAAGAAGAAGAAGAAGTTGTTACAGCTACTACAGATACATAAATTGCTATACAAATTTTTTATTAATTAATTTATTTATTTTAAACAGGATGTTGAGATCATTGAAGAGGGTGCGAAACACACACTGACACTGTACAACTGCAAAGTTGCCCAGACAGGAGAGGTCGTTTTCCAGGGAGCAAATGCTAAGTGTGCTGCAAACCTCAAAGTAAAAGGTAATGCTCTCCTACCGTGTTCTTTTGTTCTCCCATTAACAAAAAAATAAAGAAAATCGGGAAATTAAATTGAAATTACATTTTCACATTACAGAACTACCCATCACATTCCTAACACCTTTAAGTGATGTCCAAGTATACGAGAAGGACGAGGCAAGATTTGAATGTGAACTGTCAAGAGAGGCAAAGACTTTCCGATGGCTGAAGGGCTCTCAAGAGCTGAAGGCAGATGAAAAATATGACATTCAAAAAGAGGGAAAAAGACATATACTCATAATCAAATCAGCTGCCTATGAAGATGAGGCGAAATACATGTTCGAAGCTGAGGACAAGAGATCCTTTTCCAAATTGGTCATCCAAGGTAAAAGAAATATGATTAATCACATAGCAAGGGTTGAGATTTATACTTAGCTAACCACTATTCCATACTTAATTTTTCTCTTTTCCATGTTTTTTATTTCACGCTTAGGTATTCGTCTTGAGTTTGTGAGACCCATTAAGGATGTCACTGTAAAGGAGCGTGAGACGGCAGAGTTCAGTATTGAGCTTTCCCATGAAAAAATTCAAGTCAGCTGGTATAAAAATGATGTCCGTTTGCATCCAAGCAAAGTGGTGCACATGGCTGAACATGGCAAGATCCACACTCTGTCCTTCAAAGAGGTGTCCATTGATGATACCTCACTCATTAAAGTAGAAGCTCTTGGCAAGACCTCGGAGGCCATGCTTACAGTGCTTGGTAAATATGTTAATTTACAGAAATATTTTAGTACATTTAATATAATTTATAAATAAAATTATATATAATATCATTTAAGTCATAATATTATATAAATTATCTATATCATTTTATTTATAATTTATAAAATGTAATTTTTTTTTTACTAATTTCAGAGGGAGAAGCTTATTTCATTACCAAGCTCCAGGACTACACAGCAGTCGAGAAGGACGAGGTTGTGCTGAAGTGTGAACTGAGCAAATCCTCTGCTGAGGTGAAATGGTTTAAAGACGGCACAGAGATCATCCCATCCAAGAACATCCTTATCAAGGCTGAGGGAAAGAAACGCATTCTGATTGTGAGGAAGGCTGAGAAGGCCAACATTGGCGAATATGTCTGTGACTGTGGTTCTGACAAAACTGCAGCTAAGCTGAACATTGAAGGTATATATAAATAGAATTTTACACAACATAAGTAGAAAGAAAATTGCCTATTAGTAATGCATATGCATTCAATTTTTTATTTTTTCCACAGAGCGTGACATTAAGGTCATACGTCCACTGTACAGTGTGGAGGTTACAGAGACGAGTACCGCTCGATTTGAGGTAGAGATTTCAGAAGAGGATGTCCATGGGCACTGGAAACTCAAAGAAGAGGCTTTACACCAGTCAGCTGTAAGAACTTTATCGCAGATAAGCAAAGTTGTTAAAAAATATTGATACTTTTTAAATCAAAAATCAACACCAGCGATGCTAAATATTTTCTCTCATTAGGACTGTGAGATTAAAGAAGAAGGCAACAAACACATTTTGATTCTATATAATGTACGCATGGATATGGCTGGTGCTGTGGACTTCAGTGCTGCTAATGCTAAATCTAGTGCTCAGCTCAGAGTTAAAGGTGAGAGTTACAGGATTTGTGTGTGTGTGTGTGTGTGTGTGTGTGTGTGTGTTTGGGGCACAGGCCAAACATACATATATATATATAATTAATTTGAATGAGTTGCATTTTTTTTTTCCATGTTACCAAACCTATATTGTTTTTACTGCAATCCTTGATTGTCAGAGAGTTTCAGGAGTAGATGCAGAAAAATTTAAGGAAAAAAGGTAGAAAACTTATAGCAATACTGACTACAGTGACACTTAGCTCTATAAAGGAAACATCGAGTGATACCAAGTGTTTGTTACCCATTTTGCAATCAGCAAATGCTTAGGTTTTATCCAATCAGAACATGTGGTTATTTTAGACTCTGCTAGCCTTATCTAGAGGGGGTGGAGGAAGCCTTACAATCCAGGATCCATTATCCTGTCAGCCAACCAATTGCATTACATGAAATCATGATATGCCTAATGACAGGCACCTCCCATTGATAAACTTAGAATCTAAGTTTGTGCTACAAGTTTACAGGCAATTCCCTGCTTGTTGAGTTTTAGAACATAACAAGGATTTGAAGCTTTTTTAAGGAAAAGGATTTATTTTCAGAGTTTACTAATAATGACTCTTTTCCGATCCCAAGCTCGGACAATTAGCCTTTTGCGGCCTCTTCAGGATGTCACAGTCACTGCTGGAGAAACCGCCACTTTTGAGTGTGAGCTTTCATATGAGGGCATTGCTGTTGAATGGTTCGTTGGATCAACAAAAATGGAGTCAAGTGAAACTGTAAGTATTAGAGATATAAATGTATCTATGTCTATGTGTTAACAATTTTGGATTGATTTTCTGGATTCATTTCTGTAGTTACACAGAAATATATTTCTGTATCACTACTTAAAGTCATACTATATACTAAATGTACATATTACATTCAAAAAACTTTACAAAATTACAAATTTTGTATCTGGCTTTTTTTTATTACCTTTCTTTTTTTTCCAATTTAATTATGATTCAAATATGATTCAAATTTTTTGCCATCTTATATGGTCAACCTACAACAACAATTTTAGAGTTAAAACAATTCTGCTTTTTTTTTTTTTTTTGAAAAAGTAGTGTAAATGATGTACCACTGATTAATAGAAATATTCAATAATTATTGTGTGTGTGTGTGTGTGTGTGTGTGTGTGTGTGTGCATATATAGTATATATATTATTTTGATAATCGATTAAACTGAATTGTTTTTATTAGATGTTTTGCTTATTATAGCTATGTAAAACCCTAATTCAGGGTATTTATATATAAAATTGCACTTAAAAAAATGCAAAACCCTCATATTGAGATTAACTATCTTCAATTTAGACAGTGGATTTCTCCTTAAAACTAATTTACTTATGCTGGGTTTCTTTCTG
>JAAIIK010000093.1:2298015-2375377 GCA_014706435.1 Silurus glanis
GTGTGTGTGTGTGTGTATGTATATATATATATATATATATCAACTGCCTACTTAGTGTATACATGGAAATACAAGTTTATATTTACAGAATTTAGCATATGCCTTTATCTATAACGACTTACAACTATCCAATTTAAACAAGCATTTAATGCTTAAAGGTCTTGTTCAAGGGCCCACCAGAGCTAGATTTGATCAGTTTGTATACAGTTCATGCACAATCAGTAGAAGTCAGAATTAATGAGAATGATGTCTCTTTCAGGTGATATCTGGTGTGCAGGACCTTGAGTACACTGTCACAGATGTGATTGAGGGCAAGGAGTACTTGTTCAGTGTAATAGCTTGCAACAAATGTGGTCCTGGAGAACCAGCTTATATTGATGAATCAGTGAATGTTTCTTCACCAGCCAGTAAGTTATAGCACAATGACAGAAAATCAGCTTACCCAAAATGATATAATCTTCCTTTTAGTAATTATTAATTAATGTTTAATGGTTTGCTTTCAATTTTAGCTGTGCCAGAGCCACCAGAGTATCTAAAATGGAGAGACAAATCTGCCAAGGGTATCTTTCTCACCTGGGAGCCCCCTTCATACGATGGCGGTGCACCTATCAAGGGCTACATAGTTGATAAATGCCAGCGTGGCACTGACAAATGGGAAGCCTGTTGTGATCCAATACCTGAACTGAAGTAAGTGGCAGAAATGATCCAATATAAGTGAAAATTATTTCGTTTTTTCTAAAGGCATGAATGAGTTTATACACTTTTATCCGGATTTAGGTATCAGGTGAAAGGGCTTATTGAGGGACAGTGGTATGCCTATCGTGTGAGGGCAGTAAACAGACTTGGAGATAGCAGACCCTGTAAGGCAACAGATGAGATCCTTGCTGTTGATCCAAAAGGTAAATGTTTTTATACAATCATAGTTACTACATGCTTGTCTTTAACAGTGCTTTTATGCTTACAAAATTTTTTCACTTCATTACCTCAGAACCTCCAGTTATTGAGCTGGATGCCAAACTGCTAGCTGGCTTGACCGCCAGGGCTGGCACAAAGATTGACCTTCCTGCAGATGTGCTTGGAAAACCAGACCCCAGGGTGAAATGGACCAAAGCTGATCATGTCCTTAAGCCAGATGACCGAATCGTTATTGACACAAAGCCTGGCCACTCTACACTCTCTATTGCTAAGACAACCAGAGAAGACACAGCTACTTACATCATTGAGGCAGTCAACACTTGTGGTCGTGCCACTGCAACAGTTGATGTCAACATTCTCGGTAGTGTATTGTACCATATAATAGTGTTTGATAAATAAAAGCATCTTAGAGACATTATTGACTACTGAGAGGAACAAAGATAAGATCATGTTTGACTATTACAGCCGTTTTTTTAACCTCTGTTTTTACATTTATACAGATACATTTTAAAATGTCTTTGCCTACAATTAAAAACTTCCCTGGTTGATTTATATAAAGTCCTTTGAAATCCAGTCAGCTTGACTTTTAAGTTCAAACATGTAATCACTTAATTACACTTAATTGGATCTTGACCACCCAGTGCATAGTGTATATATCAGTACTGATTTCATGCTTTAAATGAGGTGTAGCGTTAGAGACAGAAAAGCAAATTATTTCCAAAACATTATCCTGTTTGATTCTATGATTTAAAAATATTGTAATTTGTTCTTTTGGCTGTTTTCTTAACAGATAAGCCTGGTCCTCCAGCTGCGTTTGACATTTCTGAAATTACCAATGAGTCCTGTTGTCTGGCCTGGAATGCACCAAGAGATGATGGTGGATCTCCTGTAACCAATTACATTGTGGAAATGAGACCTTTGGAAAAAGAGGAGTGGCAGAAGCTTTCTGCCACAGTCAAGCAGACCATGTTCAAGGCCTGCAAACTGGTGTCTATGAAGGAGTATGTTTTCAGGGTATCTGCTGAAAACCAGTATGGCATTGGTTCTCCCATAGAGCATGTTCCAATTGTTGCCAAGTATTCATTTGGTAGGTATTTGCTCTATTACAGTTTAATTGTTTTTGTCATTTGAAAAAGGTTTGAATGCTACCATGTTCCTTTCCTATTATACAGATACTCCTGGTTCACCAACCAGGCTTCAGCACTCTGATATTGCAAAGGATGCCCTGACCTTGACATGGTATGAACCTGATGAAGATGGTGGAAGTCCAGTCACTGGCTACTGGGTTGAGAGGTTCGATCCAGAAAGTGACAAATGGATCAAATGCAACAAGCTGCCAGTCAGAGACACTACGCTCAGGTAATTGCTCATATACAAGCAGAATAAGGAAAAATAAAACTTCCAAATATTTCAAAATGATTTTGCAAGTACAAAATGGATGTTTCCTACAGAGTGAAAGGGCTGCCCACAAAGAAGAAGTGCAGATTCCGTGTTCTGGCTGAAAATCTTGCAGGAATTGGAAAACCAAGTGCTGAAACAGATCCCATCTTAATTAAGGATCCAATTGGTATGTTGTTACAAAACATATGATAGTTATTTGCCATGATACAAAAAAAGATAATAAAGAGAACATCTTAATTCTTTTATAGATCCTCCATGGGCCCCTGGCAAACCATATATCAAAGACATTGCAAAGACCTCAGCATTCCTGCAATGGACTAGACCAGAACATGATGGTGGTGCTAAAATCGAGTCTTATATCATTGAGCTCCTCAAGAGTGGAACTGAAGAATGGGTCCGTGTGGCTGAGGATGTGCCCACGACAGAACACTTGGTAAAGGGTCTGATGGAGAAACAGGAATACTCTTTCCGTGTCAAAGCTGTAAATGTTGCTGGAGAGAGTGAGGCCAGTGATCCAAGTGATGCTGTACTGTGCAGAGAAAGACTCTGTGAGTACATCTCTTTGTATAGGAAAATAATAATTGCATAGACAGGAGTTAACAAAAAACACTTAAACATTTGCATTGTAACAGGTCCTCCATCTCCACCTCGCTGGCTTGAGGTGGTCAACGTTTCGAAGACTGACTGTGACCTGAAATGGACCGAACCAGAAAATGATGGTGGCTCTCCTGTTACCAATTATGTTGTTGAGAAAAGAGATGTCAGACGCTGGACCTGGCAGACTGTGGACACTACGGTGAAAGACATAAAATATACTGTCACTCCACTGAACGAGGGAACTCTATATGTGTTCCGTGTCGCAGCTGAGAACGCTGCGGGTGTGAGTGAATTCAATGAGCTTGAAGATTCTGTTCTTGCCAAAGATACTTTTAGTAAGTACAAACCCTCATGATGGAAGGATAATGCTTTTGGCAGTGTGTTAGCCCTAACATAGCAAATAACAAATTTTATTAACACATTATTGCTTCTCTCTTTAGCAACTCCTGGACCTCCTTATGCCTTGACTGTGGTTGCGGTATCCAAGAGGCATGTTGACCTGAAATGGGAGCCTCCCAAAAGTGATGGTGGACGACCAATCACAAAGTACATATACAATTATATATTATATGTATATTATTATATAGGTTTATATAATATATAGTATCAATTCTTATTAATAAAGTGATACAATTATTAATATTAAAAAACACACCTGCAGATATGTTATTGAGAAGAAGGAGAAAGTGGGGACCCGCTGGATAAAGACTGGAAAGACATCAGAGGCTGAATGCAAGTACAAGGTGGCTGATGTGGATGAGGGTAGCGAGGTGCAGTTCCAGGTCCGTGCTGAAAACGAGGCTGGAGTCGGTGATCCAAGCGAACCTACAGAGATTCTTACAATTGAGGATCCTATAAGTATGTCAAAAATTTCAGTAAAAAAAAAAAAAATTGAATACATGATATAAAACAAATGAGATTTTTCGATTAATATATTGTTTAATTGAAAATTTTCAGGCACACCTTCTCCTCCAATTGAAGTTAAAGTTGGGGATGCAGGCAGAGAATACATCAACATCACCTGGAGGGCACCTGAGAAGAATGGAGGAAGTCCTGTCACTGGATATCATGTTGAATTGGCTGAGGCTGACACAGACAAGTGGATGAGGATCAATGCTCGTCCTATAAAAGAGCTTAGATTCAGGGCTGAAGATGGCATTATTCCTGAGAAACAATATGTTCTTAGAGTCCGTGCTATCAATGCTGTTGGGGTCAGTGATCCCTCAGAAATATCCGACAAAGTCTTTGCTAAAGATCCAGACAGTAAGCATTATGTATTTATTGTCCAATACATCGCTGATTAAATAAGGTTTCTTGTAAAAGCCTTGATAATATATTCATTTTTTTTTTTCATAGGTGCACCAAAGATTGATGTACAAACCCAAGATGTTGTTGTTGTTGAGGGTGAGAAGATGTTCCTAAAGATCCCATACAAAGCAATTCCCAAGCCATCAATGGGTTGGAAGAAGGATGAGGCAGAACTAAAGGCAGATGACAGGCTGACTATGAGATGTGAACTCAAAAGTATCCACCTCGAGCTTCTAAAATGCAAGCATGAAGATGCTGGGGTCTACACAGTGACTCTAGAAAACAGTCTGGGTTCAGTTACTGGAACAATTAATGTTAAAGTGATTGGTAAGAGAGTAGTTATTTTTCTGGCTTCATATATTTTCTTAAAAAAATAAACATCAACTAATTGAATGCCTTCCATGAATAGGTCTGCCTGGACAATGCAAGAGCATTTCCCCAAGCGAAGTCACCAAGAACTCCTGTAAAATCTCATGGGAGGCCCCAGAGAATGATGGTGGTAGCCCTATTTTGCACTATGTACTAGAGCGAAGGGAGGCTCAGAAGAAAACATTTATGCCTGTGATGTCTGGAGTCAATATCCTAGACTTTGTAGTCAAAGACCTTATGATAAATAGTGAATATTACTTCAGAGTTAAAGCTGTCAATCGAATCGGTAGTGGCGAATATCTTGAGCTTCGCAACCCTGTCATCATAGAGGAGCAGAAGCGTGAGTATAATTACAATTTTAACATATCAAGTATTTTTTTATTGTCTGTTTTATAAATTTTGTCCTTCGTATTTTGCTTTTTTTCTAAACATTTTAGAGCGGCCTGACCCACCAGTTGAGGTTGAGGCACAGAACCCTACCTCTCAGTCCATTACAGTTACTTGGAAAGCCCCACCCTATGATGGTGGCTGTCCAATTACTGGTTATATTCTGGAGAAAATTGAGAAGGATGGTGATAGTTTTAATAGATGTGTTCCAAACCTGGTGCCTGGTTTCTCCTACACCATCACTGGCTTGACTGAAGGACAGGAATATCAGTTCCGTGTTCGTGCCGAGAATGTGGCTGGAGAAAGTGACCCTTCTCGCAGCACTCCACCAATTAAGGCTGCAGATCCTGTTGGTATGTATAATAACACCACAAAAAAACTTCACAAATAAGTATAAGTAAGTACTTAAATTTATGTTGTTTCATTCAGATCCACCAAAGGTATCACTACATGTACGCATTGCCTCTGGCTTGACCATTCGAAAGGGTGAGGAGATTAGACTGGATGCCCACATTTCAGGATCACCCTACCCCACTGTGACATGGTTTAGGAATGAGGAAAATGTCCAGAAGACTGTCAAGAAGAAGCCAGATTTCCATGTGAGAAAGAAAAAGAAGACCAAGTCTTTATATCCTGAGCCAGAGGAAGAGTTTCATCCTCCACTTCCCGATCGTCTGTCATATGACCAGAGCAAAAGAGGCGAGACTGCGATGATGGTGCGTGATGCCATTAGAGATGATCATGGACATTTCACCATCAGAGTTGAGAATACTCACGGTTTTGCAACTGCATCATGTGAAGTTAATGTTCTTGGTAGGTTCTTCTGTCTTCTTATGTTTTATGTTGATGTTTTCCCACATTTGTAAATCTGTTATCTGGGGTTAGGAGATTGTACTAAATGTGTGCTTTGCTATAATCTTTATAGATAAGCCCGGACCACCTGTAAGCTTTGGATTTGATGACATCATGAAAAACTCTGTCACTTGCATGTGGAATGCGCCACTTGATGACGGTGGCAGTGAAATCATCAACTACATCCTGGAGAAAAAAGACATCACCACTGATGAAATTGGTTGGGTTACTGTTACCTCAACCCACAAAGGATACAACTACCCTGTAAGCAAACTCATTGAAGGAAAGGAGTATATTTTCAGAGTGACAGCTGAAAACAAGTTTGGCTGTGGACCACCATGCTATTCCGAGCCGCTTCTTGCAAAGAATCAATTCGGTAAAATATAAACATGAGCTTCATTTGTAAAATATGATCATAACTAATGAAACCTAAAATGAGAATTTGATTATTGGATGGTTATTTTGGATTTCTAGATCCTCCTGATGCTCCTAACATGCCAAGAATTGGAGAAGTCACTGCCAACAGTGTTGCCTTGACTTGGCATGAACCAAAGGACAATGGTAGTCCCATTTTGGGCTACTGGATTGAGAAACGTGAGGTCAACAGCAAGTACTGGACCAGAGTAAATCGCAATCTTCTCAGCTCCCTGGCCCACAAGGTTGAAGGTCTTATGGAAAGCCTAGTTTACGTCTTCAGAGTTTGTGCTGAGAATCTTGCTGGCCCTGGAGAATTCAGTGTTCCAACAGATCCTGTAGTTGTAATGGATCCAATATGTAAGCTTTTTATTAATTTCACATTACTATAACAAAGCAAAAAAAATAAAATAAAAAAGAGAATAATTAATGCACAATTGTATAAATTTTAAATACTTAAAATGCACGTTATTGACAATTTTTTTTGCAGTGCCTCCGGGTCCTCCTGTGCCAAGGATTGTTGATACTACAAATACGACAGTTGAAATTGCATGGATTCCTCCAATATACAATGGTGGTGGAGATATTCTTGGATATCATGTTGAGCGTTGCGTTGTCGGCGAAAAAGAATGGGTTCGCAGCACTGAGTTCAGATGCAAGGAATGCAAGTACACCTTGACTGGCCTGACCGAGGGAGCAGATTATAACATCCGTGTATATGCTGTAAATGAAGCTGGTCATGGAGTCCCAGGAATGACTGAACCAGTTCAAGTGAAAGAGCCTGAACGTAAGCTTATACAGAAACACAATTCATATAAGCACCGGATAATTTCAGCGTATCAATGAATAGAAATATATGTGTGTAATGTACTGTTTGTTCTGTAACAGTGGCTCCAGGAATCGAGTTTGATATATCTGTAAGGAATGGAGTAATTATAAAAGCAGGAGGTACTCTGCGCATACCAGCTTATATTGTCGGCAGACCCGTACCAGAGGTGAAATGGACGAAAGATGACGCTGAACCTGACAAAGAACGCGTTATCATCGAAAGTGTTGGAAACTGCAGCACTGTGAACATCAAGAATGCTCTTCGAACTGACCATGGCAAATATGAGATCACAGGAACCAACGCTAGTGGGACAAAATCTGCTTTTATCAAGGTTGATGTTATGGGTAAGTCAGCATCTTTAGGGCTGTCACAAGTTCGACAATTTTTTGCATCGCTATAACGAATTTCAATTAACTGTCTTACTTGTTTTGTGTAAAAGATGTTCCTGGACCAGTGGTTGATCTAAAGACGGTCCATGTCAGCAAGAAGATGATCTCACTTACATGGGCTGATCCTGTTGATAATGGGGGAAGTGATATTATAGGATATGTTGTTGAGAGAAAAGATGCCAAGAAGCATATATATAGACAGCCACTGGAAACTGCTACATGCAAATATGACATCGTTGGCCTTCTTGTGGGTGAAGAATATATGTTTAGAGTGGTTGCAAAAAACAAGTTTGGCCTTGGTGCCCCTGTTGATCTTGGACCTGTCCTAGCTGTGGATCCTTTAGGTAACACCAGTTCAAGTGATCTCTTGGTTTGCATTTCTTTCTTAGCTTAAACACAGCAGTAATGATTGTTGGCATCTTACATTTTGAATATCTCAATATTTTAGGTGTGCCTTCTGCACCAGAGAAGCTTCACTCCATTGCAAGAACAAAGAACACTGTGACACTTGCTTGGCAGCCTCCTAACAGTGATGGTGGCTCTCCCATTAGAGGCTATTACGTTGAAAAAATGCGAGAAGACAGTGATGAATATGATGTTGCGAGCCGACAGATGTGTAAAGATCTCACAATTACAGTCGAAAATCTGAACGAGAACATGATGTATGACTTCAGAGTGAAGGCTGTCAACGAAGTTGGAGATAGTGAACCATGCAGACCGATAAGTGTCCATGTTCGAGATGATGTGTGTATGTATCTGTTTGATTATTTTTCCTTTTTTAAAATGTACATTTACATTCGCATTTTGTGTATTTAAACATTTTTCAACTCTTTTAGTTGCCCCAAAAGTGACATTGTTGAAGTATATCCAGAGCAATAACATAATTGTCAAGAAAGGAGCAGCCATTGAAATCCATGCTCAAATTGCTGGTCTGCCGTTGCCCACCTTCGTGTGGACAAAGAATGATGTTGGTCTTGAAGCATCAACTGAGACCATGACACTTGAATCTGAGGAGATCGACAGGCAAACTATCAAAACCAAGATTGTTATTCCAGAAACTGTAAGACAAGACACAGGCATATACAAACTGACTGCAACAAATGTTCATGGAACCGGCCAAATATTTATCAAAGTTGATGTTTTAGGTATGACTCCAGATTGAATTTTAATTTGTCATCTTAAAAACAATTGATCACTTTTCTGATCAATTGATCAATTAAAAAAATTGGATTATTTTAGTTAATTGTCTCTTTGTTCCCCCTTTAGATCGTCCATCACCCCCAAGAAACATTGTGATCTCTGATATTAAGGCTGAGTCTTGCTACCTTACTTGGGATGCTCCAGAGGACAATGGAGGAAGTGACCTCACCAATTACATTATTGAAAAGCGAGATGCCAGCAAAAAGAAAACGGACTGGGAGCAGCTGACTTGTTGTATTATAGACAGACGCTATGGGGTTAGTGTATTGTGAACACGCTGTGATTCAAATATAAGCTTTAGAAGAAGCAGTAAGTCTGTAATTATTAAAAACATACTAATTCTGATCTGTTTAATACTTTCTTAAAGGTTTACAAGCTAGAAGCCTATGGCACTTTCCAGTTCCAGATAACAGCACAGAACAAATATGGACTGAGTGATGGGTGTGAATCAGAAAAAGTTGTCCTCAAGGATCCATATGGCCTTCCTGGTCCACCTCTTAGACCAAGAATCCTTGAACGTAACCGTTCATCTATGGTGGTAGCTTGGGATCCTCCAAAAGACAATGGTGGAGCAACCATCCAGGGCTACTGGATTGAAAAGAGAGAGAGGGGAGCTGTGTACTGGAGTCAGGTCAATAGGTCTTCTGTAACAAAGCCAGCTGTTAGATGCTTAGACTACAATGTTCTACATCTCATTGAAGGTTTTGAGTACCAGTTCCGTGTGATGGCACAAAATGCTGCTGGCATTGGACCTCCAAGTGAGGCGACAGAATGTGCGTTTGCCTTGGACCCAACAAGTAAGTTTGATTCTGCTGCATTATTTTTTAAACATAGCATTTTGGCTTTTTTAAAACATCTTGTATCTATTTTACAGAGCCACCAAGCCAGACACCTGCACCTCAGGTGAAAGACAAGACAAAAAGCAGTGTAACTCTAGCCTGGGCTCCACCAGATAAGGATGGAGGAAGCCCTATTAAAGGCTATATTGTTGAAGTTCAGGATGAAGGCTCACACGAGTGGACAAGAGTTAATCAACCTGATAAGCCCATTCTCACTACGTCTTACACTGTCCCAGACCTCAAAGAGAACAGGAAATGTCGATTCAGGATTGTTGCTGTTAATGATGCTGGAGAGTCAGAGCCAAGTCCAAGGACTGCTGATACCATGGTGCAGGATATAGTGGGTAAGATTTACCAGTACAATACTTTCAGTGACAAAACTTGTGTTTGTTCATCTTAATCTCTCTGGAAAACTGCCCTTTCTGATTTTGGCTTTATTAGATCACTAAAAAATGTATTATATTGAAATTTTACAGAGGAACCCATTATTACATTGGGGGTCTCAGCTTGTGACCTGCTTTGCTGTCATGCTGGAACAGCGATTAGAATTCCTGCCACCATAACAGGCAGACCTATTCCAAGTGTCAAATGGGAATTTGATGGAACTGCCCCAACTGAGACAAAGAATGAGCAGCACATTCTTCCGGTGGATTCAAAGGTACAATTTTGCTTATTCATATTCTCTCCAAAATAGGTCCCCTGGTGGTCTAGTGGTTAGGATGCGGCGCTCTCACCGCTGCGGCCCGGGTTCGATCCCCGGTCAGGGAACCAACCCCAGCCATTATGGTTGCACAAGCCTTAGTGCCGGTCCCAAGCCCGGATAAATGGGGAGGGTTGTGTTAGGAAGGGCATCCAGTGTAAAAACATGTGCCAAATCAAACATGTGGATGGTCCGCTGTGGCGACCCCTAATGGGAGAAGCCGAAAGAAAGAGATATTCTCTCCAAAATCAAAATATCAAAAATCTTAATATTGTTTCCATGAAATTAATACTGTTGTATAAAAATTATTCAACAGGTCTCATCAACGGATACCACAACAGACGTAGTTATCCCTGAGAGTAAGCTCAACCACTCTGGACAATACATCATTACGGCATCAAATCAAGGTGGTACTAAAGTGCTAAAAGTCCGTGTAACAGTACTTGGTAAGCTGGATAAAATTTGGTAAGCAAAACTTTGCAGATGAAAGAAAAAAAAAACTGTTTGTTAAACAATTTTTTTTTTTTCAGACTTACCTGGGCCTCCTAAAAATCTCAAAATCACTGACATCACAAGAAGTACATGCAGGCTTACATGGAAGCCTCCAGATAATGATGGTGGTGAGAGAATCAAGAGCTACTACATTGAGAAGAAGACAATTGAAGGAAAAGCTTGGACAAAGGTCAACCCAGCCTGTGCTAGCCAGTCTCTGGTAGTCGGAGACCTTGCTGAGGGACAAGAATACTTGTTCCGCATTCGGGCTGAGAATCGCTTTGGTATTGGACCTCCTCTGCAAACTTTCCAAAGGACAAAAGCAAAGGATCCCATCCGTGAGTATATTGGTTTATTGTTTCGCTAATAAACTAATTTGTCATGAAGTATTCAGGGACTGTTCAGTTAAAAAACTGTTTATTTGCAGATCCTCCTGATCCACCCACAAGAGTCAAAATCCTCAACGTATCCAAAGGAACAGTGACTTTAACATGGAAACCACCCAAAAATGATGGTGGATCACCTGTAACACATTACAACGTTGAACGACTTTGGTGGGATTCTAGTGGGGAGCAGAAAGAGTCTTGGAGACAGTGCAATCGACGTGACATTGATACCACGACCTTCAAAGTGGAGGACCTTAACGAGGGTGCTGAGTATGAATTCCGTGTCAAAGCTGTAAATGAGGCTGGTGCAAGTAGACCATCCTCTACTGCAGGACCCGTCATCGTTAAGGACCAGTCAAGTGTGTAAAATGCATACATGCAAAGAGATATTCATGTAGCAAGGCATGACCTAAAATATCTAATGTTAGCATTAAATGAAATATAGTAGGAACACCTCAGCATTGTGCAAATGAATCATACAGATTTCTAATTCTTGCTACAGGAACCTTTCAAATAATTATTCAAATGTCTTAGCATTACAAGAGTAAGAATGGCATTCAGCTCACAGAATTTGTTGTTTAACATGCAACAAATGCTTTCTTTCTTCTAGGGGCACCTTCCATTGAGCTTGAAGAGTTCATGGAAGCTGAGCAGACTACAGACATTAGCATTGTCGCTAAGATCAAAGGATGCCCATTCCCCACCCTCACCTGGCAGAAGGCACCACCCCACAAAAGTGACGACAAGGTTGATGTAGAATACGACGAACATATCAATAAGCTTGTGACCGATGACAGCTGCACTCTGCTGATCCAGCAAAGCAACCGCTTAGACACTGGCCTCTATACACTGACTGCAAGCAACAGTTTAGGCAAGGTCTCCAAAGAGATGAGACTTAATGTTCTAGGTACGGCTTTCGAATGGCACATTATTTCCTATTTGGATTACCACACAATTATTGGACTGTAAGTTTTTTAACATTTCTGTAATGAATCACATTTAAAAATTTTCTAGGACTACCTGGACCACCTTCTGCACCAATCAAGTTTGAGGAGATTCATGCTGAAAATATTACCATCTCATGGCTACCTCCGAAAGATGATGGTGGCTCCAAAATTACTAACTACACCATAGAGCGACGAGTTGCCAACAGAAAAACGTGGATTCCGGTCCCAGGGGCACCCAAAGAGCGTGTGTTTACAATTGAGAGCCTGATGCCTGGTCATGAGTATATATTCCGCATCAGGGCACAGAATAAATATGGAGTTGGTGATCCTCTTGACAGTGAACCAGAGGTTGCAAGAGATATATTCAGTAAGTTTTCAACAGAATTCTTGAGATATTCATTAGCAACATTTTACTATGTTATAACTTATAATTAGGGCTGTCAATCGATGAAAATATTAAATCGCGATTAATCACATGATTGCCATGAGTTAAATGGCGAATAATCGTACATTTTTATCTGTTCTAAACGTAGCTTAAATTAATACTTTTCATGTTTTTAATTCTTTGATCAATATGAGCATGGACAAATATGGATGTTTCATGCAAATGTATGTTTATTAATAGTGAAACCAAACTCACCATAGAGCATGAAGAAGAATATTCTTGTAAATGTTTTAAAGTAAATATGGTGTTTTAAAAATCATCAGTACCAAACGGAACTTTTGCTATGTTTCCACACGGACGGTTTTAATTGCCGGATGTGTGCATCATGGCGGATTTTGGTGCTGATTTGAGACTTGGCACATCAGTAAAACAAATGTTTAATGATTAAAAACAATTTTTTGATTATTTTTTTTTTTTATATCTAAGTAAAAAAAGAGTAATGAATAAGTGTGTTATGTGTTGAAGGTTTTAAGTTCACCTCTTATATATTTATTTATATTTTTAATAAAAATAGTCAAACAGAAATGCATTAATCGTGCGTTAATAAAGTTAGTGCCGTTAAAATAAATTTGCGTTACTGAGTTATTAACGCGTTAATTCTGACAGCCCTACTTATTATATATTACATCCTTTTTATAGCTGTTCCGGGCCAATGTGAGAAGCCAACACTATCAAGTATTACAATGGATTCTATTACTGTAAACTGGGAAGAGCCAGAAACAGATGGTGGCAGTCCAATCACTGGGTACTGGCTTGAGCGTAAAGAGACCACATCGAAGCGCTGGAACAGAGTCACCCGTGATCCAGTCAGGCCCATGCCTTTTGGTGTGTCTTACAAAGTCACAGGACTCATTGAAGGATCTCAGTACCTGTTCCGTGTCACTGCAATCAATGCAGCTGGGTGCGGACCTGCAAGTTTACCATCTGACCTGACAGTTGCCAGGGATCCAATTGGTGAGCAGCTACATTTACATGTACATTTATCCACTGGGCAGATACCTTCCTCAAAAGAAACAATTAACCTGAACACGTGAACGTTAAGATTAAGCCGAATATTAATAACTTGCCAGAACCACAATTTGAACTCCTTCTGATATTTGAGAGTAATGTATTTCTGTTTCTTTAGCTCCTCCTTCACCACCAACCCCCAAAGTTACTGACTGGACAAATACGACAGTTGACTTGGAATGGATTCCACCGCTAAAAGACGGAGGCTCAAGGGTCATTGGTTACTATGTTGAATACAAAGAGGAAGGCACCGAGGCTTGGGTTAAGGTTTGTTAAAATATTTTATGTATATTTGATCAAATTTATTTCAATGTATTACATTACATTATATTGACAATGTATTACATTACATTGCCGTTATGACGGCTTTCTATTTTTATCAATTTTATATACAAAAGCAACAATTTCTCACAATTCTCTATTACGACTTTAATCTCATATTGCTATGACTTTATTCTCAAAATATTTAAACCTTTTTCTCATAATTTCGACTTTATTCTCGTATTGCAACAACTTTAATCTGGTAATCTAAGATTTTTTTTTCATTTTTGTAACCTGCCAATAAAACGCCATTGTAATATGTTATAAGATAAGATTTACCTTTATTTATCCCACAGTGGGGAAATTTCTGTTACAGCAGCAAAGAAAAAGAAAATGTGCATATATATATATATATATATATATATATATATATATATATATGTATATATATATATATATATATATATAGAGAGAGAGAGAGAGAGAGAGAGAGATAGTAAAAGTATATATAAGTCTTATATTATATTATATTATATTCGAAAATTATGTTCAACATTTTTATTATTATTGTTAATAGTGTTTATATTATTTATTCTATTTCATTCAAGGCCAAAGAAAAAGAAATCAGGGGAACCAGATTTGTAATCACTGGGCTGAAACAGAATGGATTTTACAAGTTTAGAGTTTTGGCATTGAACGCTGCTGGACTGAGCGCACCGGGAGAAGTTGCTGAAGTTCTTGAAATGAAGGAAAAAATAAGTACGTTTTAGCAAAATACTATTTTTTTTAATGTCATTTCATTACGCATTTCATAATGTTTTTATTTGTAACATGTTTGTTTTTATATCCCAGTTGCCCCAGGACTTGACCTGGATGTCTCAATGAAAGAGAAGATTGTTATTCATGCAGGTGGTGTGATTCGCCTCATAGCATATGTCTCAGGCCAGCCTGCACCGGAAATCACATGGAACAGAGACGGCGGAGCCGTTCCACCAGAAGCTGTTGTCGAGACTACGTCAATCAGCACCTCCTTAGTCATTAAGAATTGCATTAGAAGTCAAAAAGGAGTTTATACTCTAACGGCAAAGAATGCTGGCGGAGAAGTCAAGAGGACTGTCATTGTTGATGTTATTGGTAAGTAGGGAGGATTTAGAATTTCCTGTAAATAAATAAATAAAATAATAATAAAAATAAAATACATATTGCATTTTATTCCTATCCCCAGATGTTCCTGGTCCAGTTGGTATACCTTTCATAGCAGACAATCTAAGTACTGACTCCTGCAAATTGACATGGTTCTTCCCAGACGAAGATGGCGGCTCACCAATATCTAACTACCTAATTGAGAAACGTGAAGCCGAACGCAATGCATGGACAGCATGCTCATATAATGCTGCTCGACAAAACGCTGTGGTTGATAAGCTTACTTTAGGAAAAGCATACTTCTTCAGAGTTGCACCTGAAAATGCAGTGGGACTTGGACCATTCCGTGAAACGGCATGCGAAATTGTCATCAAGGAACGTCTAAGTAAGTTGTTCTACATTTACGTGGCTTATTATACTGAATACATAAGTAATGCATGTAAAATATAAGTAAAACTCTTTTTTTTTTGTACTTTGTTTCATCAGGCGTACCAGACCGTCCAGAGGAAATTGAGGTCACTGCTATCACTAAAGACTACGTTAGTTTAACATGGAAACCACCAAAGAACGATGGTGGCAGTGATGTGATTTCCTACGTATTAGAGGCCCGAATGATTGGCAAGGACAAGTTTATGAGATTGACCAAAGAGAAACTGATGGACAGGAAATTCACATATGATTGTCTCCGGGAGGGTGAGACGTATGAATTCCGTGTGAGTGCAGTTAACGAGATTGGTCAGGGCAAGCCATCCTTCTGCACTAAACCAATCATCTGCAAAGATGAACTTGGTAGGAAAACCGGTTCTTACAAGAAAGTGTATGCATGTGTATATTATCATAGAAATAGTCTTTTGTGTGGAGTTTATTAATTACTTGTGATTTATTGCAGAACCCCCAACGATCGAAGTAGACTTCCGCGACAAAATCATTGCTCGTGTTGGAGATAACTTTGCTCTGCTAGGACGCTACTCAGGCAAGCCGGCCCCTTCAGTTATATGGTCAAGAGATGACGAGGAGCTCAAGGCAGATAAACATATTCAGTTCAAGAACACTCTTACTACCATGTGCCTTGGCATTATCAAGGCTAAGCGTGAACATAGTGGCAAATATTGTGTTACGGTTGAAAACTGTACAGGATCCCGCAAAGGCACTTGCGATGTCACTGTTGTTGGTATGGATTTTTTTATACTATCATATTTATGCTATACTCATATTTTATATATATAGATATATAAACAAGGATATTTATGTTCCCTTTATTTTACTGTAAAACATATTATTAATGATCTTTTACTATACACATTTCAGACCGCCCATCACCGCCTGAAGGTCCAGTTATATTTGATGAAGTTCACAGAGATCATATGGTCATTTCTTGGAAGCCTCCTCTTGACAGTGGTGGTTGTGAAATTTCCAACTATATAATTGAGAAGAGAGATTCTAACAGAGACATGTGGATCACTGTAACGGCTGCTTCCACAAAAACCACCTGCAAAGTGCCTAAGCTTGTGGAAGGCCGTGTATATATCTTGAGAATCTGTGCAGAGAATTTGTATGGCATCAGTGACCCATTGGAATCTGAAGAAATGAAGGCCAAAGATCTTTTCAGTATGAAATGTGTTTGTTTATGGACATATTCTTTAGAAATTGTTCTGTTGAACATTTTAATAAGAGGCAATTTTAATATTTACCTTTTTTTAGGAGTACCTGAGGCCCCTGAAGAGCCAACAGTTAGAGAAGTATACCATGACTCAGCCCTGGTGCTCTGGAACCGTCCTCGTGATGGTGGCAAGCCCATTACCAACTACTACTTGGAAAAGAAGGAGCCATCTGCTAAGAGATGGTCCAGAGCAACTAGAGATCCCATCTACCCAGCTACCCAGTACAGAGTGCAAGATCTCATCGAAGGCTGTGAATATGAATTCCGTGTCACAGCAGAGAACGAAATTGGTAGTGGAGACCCAAGCCCTCCTTCTAAGCCTATCCTAGCCAAGGATCCTATCGGTATGTTTAAGTTATCCTTTGAAATTTGTAAAGAAAATGCATGAACAGCAAGCTTAATAGCAATCCAACCAATTGCAAAAAATTTCAATTAGCCAAATCTAGTTTTAGACCAATGCAGCTCAAGAAGGTACTAATGCTCATGGGCAGCGTTAATATTTATATTTAATTGACAATGGTTCGACTTGGGATTTTTCGATTTTTAATTTTTTTTTTAATTTTGCACACAAACATAGCAGTGTATGCTCTGCTCTTCACTTGGTGCTCGTCCACAGGCCCATTGCCACATACATATATACTGCATAGTTTATTTAGTACGGTACAGAAATTGCTCTGTTTTGCTAAATCACGTACTTAAATTATTAACAAATTACCCAATACTGGTCACCATTTTTTAAGACTCCTGGGTAGTCTAAGCAACCTGTACATTTTGTCAAGACTGTATAAATGATTTTTTTTAAACACCTAAACATTAATGTACATAAACATGAAAACATGAAAAATATAAAAAAACAAAAAAAAAAGTGAAACATGAAAAAAAACAAACAAAAAAAAAAGTAAAACAATATGCATTACAACAATAAAACCTGTTCATTGTGAGTCATTTAAATAGGACACTGTTTAAAATATTCTATATTATATGCTATTTCGTATGTTTTTAGTCGACAGGGGATACCTTCTGACATATTCTTTGCAATGTAATTTCCTTTATCACATTTTTACTTTCGCAGTTTTGCCTAGCCCGCCTGTTCTACCTGAGGCAGTTGACAAAACAAAGGATTCCGTGAGTCTGTCATGGCGCATTCCCCGCCATGATGGCAAAGGCAAACTCTTTGGATACCTTATCGAGTATCAGAAGCCTGGCGCCATTGATTGGCTGCAGGCCAACGAGACACCAGAGTCGTGCCCTGACACCAATTTTGTTGTGAAGAACTTACCTGAGGGTGAAGAATTCCGTTTCAGGATTATGGCTGTAAATGCAGCTGGAAAATCTGAGCCTGCTTACGTAAAGGACCCGGTTAAAGTGCACGACAGACTTGGTATTTTTTTTTTTTTTTTTTTTTATTAAGTTATTTCTGAAATAGATGACAATATAGCAGTCCTGAATAACCCTAAACATTCCCATCTTCTTTTTACTTGCAGAGGAGCCAGAGCTGTTGCTAGATGCCAATATGTCTCGGGATCATCTGGCTATGATTGGAACAGATATCACACTAAGTGCTGTGATTAAGGGCATTCCAATTCCCACTGTTTCTTGGAAGAAAAACGGTGAAGATGTTCCGGCTCATTGTGTAATTCAAGTAACAGCAAGCGGAAGTAAATTGCATATAAAGAAATGTACCCGTGCCGACAGTGGAAACTACACTATCGCCATTCAGAATGCAGCAGGCTCCAAGACAGCAACATGCGCTGTGCTTGTTCTTGGTATGCAGTTTGTAAATCAATAAATATTTACATGATTTACATACATGTTTGTTTTCTTCTAAATGTAAATAATTTTGATATATTTTTTTTTTGCAACATAGATAAACCCGGACCGCCAAGAAAGCTTACTGTCTCTGAAGTTACAAGCGAGTCAGCTTATCTAACCTGGCAAAAACCTGAGGATGATGGTGGTGCTGTGATCTCTCACTATGTCGTGGAGAAAAAAGATGTAGCAGCTGATAAGTGGGTGCCAGTCTGTGCTTCATCCAAGAAGCCTAGCCTAATGGCTTTGTACCTAATAGAGGGTGTTCAGTATATTTTCCGTGTGGCAGCTGAGAATCAGTTTGGAAAGAGTGCATATATTGAAACCAGCAAGCCTACAAAAGCAGTTGATCCTCTCTGTAAGTATTATAATTTGAGCATATAAGAATACTTTCATTTACTATAATGAAATACAAATAGAGTATTACTATTAATGTCTAAGGTTATGGATTTAGTTCCTTTTTAGATGGAACTAAATGAATTGATCTCAGCCATGTTAGCATTCAAAACATTTAAAACAAAACCATTAAGGAAATGTAAGCATTAAATTATGCATTTAGCACAAAACCCAATATCTTTTCTTTTCTCCAGATCCTCCTGGTCCTCCCAAGAATTTGCACCACACCGATGCAGAAAAAACAGAAGTATGGCTACAATGGGAGTGGCCTGATCGCACTGGTGGAAGTGAAATCACTGGATTTATTGTTGAACATCAAGAAGAAGGAACTACTGATTGGGTCACCTTCAAAACTGTCAGCAACGCTGCCTGTCATGTCACTGGACTTGTAGAAGGAAAGACCTACCGATTCCGTGTAAAATCCCAAAATGCAATTGGAATTAGCCGACCAGATACCAGTGTACCAATCACTTGCCAGGAGAAGACTTGTAAGATTTATGTGATATTTTGTGATTTTGATCTGATAACATAACTATACTTTTAGAATATTTTAGGTATTATGCTTAATACATAAATCAATACAGTTACAACGTTGTGTAAAGATGTTTTTCATTCAACACAGTCAGAGGTGGAAATGTTTAATTTTCCTTGTATTTGAAAAAAAAAACATTTGACACAAATTTGCACAACAGCTTCTATAGCGTTAACTTTTATAAAACATTTTGTTACCATGTTTTTAACATTGGCGGACAGTAACAAAGTAAATATAATTTGATACTTTACTTAAGTAGCTTTTTCAGATATCTGTACTTTAATGAAGTATTTCCATTTGGGGAGACTTTCACTTTAACTTCACTACACAGCAAGCCACCAATCAGGTTCGAGCGCACACTCTATTTTGAACTTGTTTTAGTGGTTGGTGGTATCTACTTATCACCAACATACATTTCAGCTTCAGTTCAACAGCAAGCAGAACATATAGAGAGGAATAAATGATGGAAGAAACTCCTCTAACTTGCCACAACACATGTGGGCTTATTTGCATGATTTCTTTTTAAGTAGTTGAAGAGAAGGTTTGGGCTCATGATAATATTAATAGATATCAATCAGTGTTTGCCTCATTAATATCATTCTATTAATAGACTGTTGTGCTCGAGAAACATTCGAGTTTTTTCACATAAAATAAGTTGATTAAGTAAAGAGTCTTGTGATGATAATAGGAACATTATAGCCGTAATAAATCATAGTACATTTCATTTTAAAGTACATTTGAAGGCAAACACTTTTGTACTTTTACTCAAGAGAAAGTGTAAAGGGACACTTTTACTGGAGTAATATTTTACCTCGTGTATCTCGACCTTTACTCAAGTACATGGTTTTGTGTACTTTGTCCACCACTGGTATTTACCAATATATATATATATTTTTTTTTCCAGTGGCACCATCTATTGAAGTGGACGTGAAGCTCATTGAGGGTCTTACTGTAAAGGCTGGAACCACAATCGTGCTTCCTGCAGTAATGAAAGGAATACCAATTCCAACACCCAAATGGCTAAGTGATGGCAACGAGCTGAAAACAGAGGGCAAATACAAGATTGATATCGACGGAACTTCAACAGTTCTAAACATTGCCGATTCTGCAAGGATTGACAGCGGAGAATATATACTCACTGTTTCGAATCCTGCTGGAAGCAAGTCAGTTGCTCTTCACGTAACAGTTCTTGATCTTCCTGGTCCTCCGCTTGGACCTGTCAATATCCTTGATGTCACTCCTGATCACATGACTATCCAGTGGCGTCCACCTCAGGATGATGGCGGCACACCATTGATGAACTACATTGTTGAAAAGAAGGATGTGAAGAAGACATGGGAGCCATGGTCTGTTGTGAGTTCTGGAAGTACCAGCACCAAAGCTAAGGTGCCGCGTTTAGAGAAGGGTCGTGAATATATTGTGCGCATTCGTGCTGAAAACAAGATTGGCATTGGCGCTGCTCTTGAAACTCCTCCAACTGTTGCCAGGCATATGTTTAATCCACCAGGTCCTCCAGGGCCACCAACATGTGCTGATATCACAGAAAATGCTGTGACATTGTCATGGACTGCACCAGAAACTGATGGTGGAAGTCCAGTTAGTGGCTACATTGTGGAACGCAGGGAGATGACCGGTAAATGGATTCGTGTGAATAAAACACCAGTCTTGGATCTTCGCTATAGGGTCTCTGGTCTCTTTGAGGGCAACGTCTATGAATTCCGCATTTTTGCTGAAAATGTTGCTGGTGTAAGTGAACCTTCCTATCCTTCGGACCACATGAAAGCCACACGCCCAATTGCTCCTCCAGGACCGCCAAGTAACATAAGACTGAAGGACTGGAGCAAGTCATATGCAGATTTAGTGTGGATCAAACCTAACAGAGATGGTGGTAGCCCTGTTTTAGGCTATGTTATTGAATGCCAGAAATCGGGCTCTGCACAGTGGGACAGAATCAACAAGGACCTCATCAAGCCATGTGCATTTAGAGTCCCAGGACTTGTTGAAGGCACAGAGTACAGATTCCGTATCAGAGCATCTAACAAAGTTGGAGATGGAGAGCCACGAGAGCTAACAGAGACGGTACTTGCCAAAGACATTCTTGTTCCTCCAGAGGTTACTGTCGATGTTGCTTGCCGCGACCTTGTAACAGTTCGGGCAGGACAGATCATTAGCCTTGTCACCCGAGTGAAAGGCAGACCCGATCCTGAAATCACATGGACTAAGGATGCGAGAGCTTTAGGCAGAGACAAGCGTACAGAGTTGATTAACAACTTTCCACATGTTGAACTCGTCATTCAGGATGCTGTCAGAGGAGATTATGGAAAATATGCAATTCATGCCAAAAACAGCAGTGGTTCAGCAAACGCTACAATCGTTGTTAATGTGCTTGACATTCCTGGAGCTTGCCAGAACCTGAAGGTTTCATATCCGACCAAGGATTCCTGCATGGTGTCTTGGGAAAATCCAGAAGACAATGGTGGCACTGAAATTACAAATTACATAATTGAGAGCCGTCAACCTAGTCAAAGGGGATGGACGATTATTTCATCCGATTGCACCAAACGTGTTATTAAGGCTCCACTTGTTGAGAACTGTGAATACCTCTTCCGTGTTAGCGCTGAGAACAAAATTGGTGCAGGGCCACCCACAGAAACCAAAACAGCAGTCCTTGCTGTGGACCCAGTTGGGAAACCTGGTGAGCCAGAGAATTTCCATATTAGTGAAATCGGAAAAACCTTCGTCTTTCTTAAATGGAAGAAGCCAGAATACGATGGTGGAAGCCGCAACCTCGCCTATCATGTGGAAAAGAAACCGAAAGAAGCTGAAGAATGGGAACGACTTCACAAAGGGGCTATTAAAGAGACATATTTTATGGCTGACAGATGCATAGAAAACCAAATATATCAGTTTAGAGTACAAACAAAGAATGAAGGAGGAGAGAGCAACTGGGTGACTACAGCTGAAGTTCTTGTTAAGGAGGAACTTGCAGTTCCTGAGATACATGTCAAGTTGGCTGGTGCTTTGGTAGTTAAAGCCGGAGATTCTATTCCAATTGAGGCTGAGGTTAAAGGAAAACCACATCCAGATGTCAAATGGGCTAAAGAAGGTGACACTGGAGACATCAATCGAAGTCCTCGACTACAGGTTGAAACTGGCACTAACTTCTCTAAATTCCTGCTTACAAATTCCAAACGATCAGATACTGGAAAATATACTGTCACTGCAAGTAATGCTGCTGGAAGCTGTACTGCTGGAGCTAAAGTAAACGTTTTAGACAGACCTGGACCTATTAGAAATCTCAAGGTGTCAGGCATCACTGTGGACAGATGCAAGTTGGACTGGGAAGTCCCCGAGGATGATGGTGGCTGTGAAATTTATAACTACATCATTGAAAAATGTGAGACAAAGAGAGGTGTCTGGTCAATTTATTCTTCTGCTGTTATAAAAACAACTGCAAATGTAACTCATCTAACCGAAGGAAATGAGTACATCTTTAGGGTAAGGGCAGAGAACAAGATGGGCACCGGACCTTCTGTACAAACCGAGTCTATTATTGCAAGGACCCAGTTCAGCAGACCTGGGGCACCGGATGCACCTGAAGTGACCAAAGTTGCAAAAGATGAAATGACAGTTGTATGGTGCTCTCCTGATAATGATGGTGGAAAACCCATCACTGGTTATATTCTCGAAAAGAAAGAAGAACATGGAATTAGATGGACACCGGTTACTAAATCTCCTATTAGCGATACATGTTTGACTGTAACAGGATTGTTGCCTAATCATGAATACCAATTCCGAGTAAAGGCTGAGAACGAGATTGGAGTTGGTGATGCAAGCAAACCATCCAGAACATATACTGCAAAAGATCCTATTGGTATGTTCAGTTCACTATAATATTTACCTACATATCTACTTGTCTACTTATTGTAAAAATAAATTCTTGATTTAATACCTGTTCTTGTATTGTAGGGCCTCCTGGTCCTGTTGGAAACTTAAAGGTGACTGATAGTACAAAGACATCCATTACTCTTGGATGGACAAAGCCTACACATTTTGGAGGTGCTCCACTCATTGGGTATGTAGTTGAGCTCCGAGCCAAGGGTACAGGCAAGAAGGGAGATGAAGGATGGAAGAGGTGCAACGTTGCTGCCCAGTTAAGTGGAACAGAGTTCACAGTCACAAGCCTGGATGAGACACTTTTATATGAATTCCGTGTTTCTGCGCAAAACCAGATCGGTTTGAGCCAACCAACTAATCTTGAGGGACTTGTTTCTCCACGAGAGATATTTGGTGAGACAGTCTGAACTATCACCAGCCATTCCTATTTAAATAGATTTATATATGTAACTTGTAACTCATATGTATGTTTGTGTGTGTGTATGTTTGGTATTCTCTCAAACAGAGGCCCCTGAACTTTCTTTGGATGCCGAGCTTAAGAAAGGTCTTACTGTTAGAGCTGGCTGCCCAATAAGAATAGTTGCAACTGTCAGGGGACGCCCACCTCCCAGGGTGCAGTGGAGAAGAATGGGAATCGATAACGTGGTCAAGAAGGGTCATGTGGACCTCATTGACACAATGACATTCCTTGTCATCCCTGATACAACCCGTGATGACTCAGGCAAATACTCACTGACTGTAACAAGCTCAGCGGGGGAAAAAGCTGTATTTATAAATGTTAAAGTACTTGGTAAGTTGAACAAAAACGTTCTTCCATAACGTTAACACTTGTTTTATTTTGAATGAGATTTCACCAAGGTTTTTTCTAATGTTTTTTCAGACACACCTGGACCAGTTGTTGGTCTGGAGGTCACAGACATCACAACGGTATCTTGCAACCTGTCATGGTCCCCACCTGAAAATGATGGTGGCAGTCAAGTAACTCATTATATTGTTGAAAAGCGTGAAATCGATCGCAAGACTTGGGCAACAGTTAAATCTAGTATTGAGAAAACAACCTTTCAAGTCAGCAATCTTGTACCAGGAACTGAATATAACTTCAGAGTTACAGCAGTGAATGAGTATGGTCCAGGGGTTCCAAATGCCACACAGAGATCATATCTTGCTTCTGACCCTATCAGTAAGTATCATGTAAATTAAAACTTTTTGAAAGTTATAAGGATGACTAGAATTGTTTTTTAATTATTTGTTGTTCTTAGGTAAACCTGACCCACCACAAAAAGTTGACGTTTTGGAGATTACTAAAAACAGTGCTAAGGTGGGCTGGGTGAAGCCAATGAGGGATGGTGGAGCTAAGATTGATGGCTACATTATTGAATACCTTGAGATTCCTGAGCCCAAAATTAGGGAACCAGTGGTAGCTGAAACTGCGGTGGAGCCTGGTGCTGAGCCTGCGCCCCCACCACCACCACCAGTGGTGAAGGAGGAGGAAGTAAAGGAGGAAAAGAAAGAATGGACACCATATACCACTGTTAAAGGTTTATTTATCTCTGTTGCGGGCCTGAAGGAGGGAAGGAAATATCGCTTCAGAGTAGCTGCACGCAATGCCATGGGTACTAGTATTCCCACTGAAACCAAAGAAGCATATGAAATTAAAGAACAAATGTGTAAGTTGTTGTATTCAACATCAATCTACAGCAATTGGGCAGATAGAATTGACTGTATTGACAAAATTGATGTTTGTTTTCTAGTGGAACCCAAGGTTGTCATGCCGGAGCTTGTCACTGCAAAAGCAGGGGCAAAAGTAAGAGTTGAGGCTCTGGTATCAGGCAAACCAGCACCTGTGTGTCAGTGGAAGCGAGGAGAAGATAACGTGGTCTCCTCAAGCCGCCTGGCAGTACACAAATCCCAGAACATGTGTGTTCTCATCATCAAAGATGTCTCAAGGACAGATAGTGGTCAATATAGCCTTGTGGCAGAAAACAGCACAGGAAAGGTGGAACAAGAGTTGAAAATTGTCATTAAAGGTAAAGTATATAATGTATTTATAATTTATTTCATACATTATAATATATAAATACAATAATTATGCAGGAAGGGATGAGTATGTATATGACATAGATATTGACAGTAGACCAGATTTAAAGTATCCCAGTGTGATTGTTGCTAATTGTCCATGTGCTGTGCTAGCCAAGTGTTAAAGTGTCAGTTGTGCAATTAAGCAAACAAAAACAAAATTTGCGCAAAACAAGAAAAAGTAAGCCCATTAAGAGAAAGTCCATGGGGCAAGGTGTTTACAAGGTGTTAAACTCTGAATGGCAATATATAGTTATGTCCACTATAAGTAGGTAACTGTATTAGATTAGATTCAATTAGATTAAACTTTATTGTCATTGTGCATAGTACATGTACAGAGCCAATTAAATGCAGTTAGCATCTAACCAGAAGTACATAAGTGGCCTATTCACAATAAATAAATAGGGGTGTGATAAATAAGGGTATGATAAATAATGGTATGGGTATGTACAGGGGCTAGGGTGAATAATGCACAAACGGTGCAGTAGGTAATAATATATGTATATATAGTATAATACAATATACTGTGCAAAGATTGTGCATTGACGTCGTGAGATAACATGCTCAAATGACATAATATAGCTTAGTTAAGTATGAATGTTGTATGATACATTATACCGTAATTTTCGGACTATTAAGCGCACCCAAATATAAGCCGCACCCACTGAATTTGACAAAGATTTTTATTTTGAACATAAATACGCCGCACCTGTCTATAAGCCGCAGGTGTCTACATTGAAACTAATGAACTTTACACAGGCTTTAATGAAAGACAGTCACTGTCTTCCTCCTTCCTTTCACAACAATTTCTCTCGAGAGTTTATCTTTTGGTATCGTCGTGCGTTTAAAAATCACCATCGGTGAAGCTTTTCTCCCGATGCCGTGCAGCTCAGAACACAGGTGAAGTGCGTTTTTTCATGCCTGGTTGTTTTCATCGTGACGAATGATTTGCATTTCCTGTTGACAGTCCGAGTGAGAGGCAGGTCAAACGTCAGAGGAACCGCATCCACATTTATGATGTGGTGCGGCCCAATTCAGTGGGAGCGCATCTGATTTAATATAAAGAGTTTCATTGGTTCACCTTAACCCGTCCTGCAGTTTCATTGGTCTAATGTTATGGGGCTCAGTTTTTTTGGCATGAAGCTTGTGAAACCGAGAAAAACCCAGGAAAAAATCCATAAATTAGCCGCTTCATTGTTTAAGCCGCAGGGTTCAAAGCGTGGGGAAAAAAGTAGCGGCTTATAGTCCAGAAAATATGGTATACAGAATAAAGATGGGTGGAATATACAGTAGAGCAGTGTATGTTACACTTTGTTATTTCATTTATTATTTATACAATCTATTTTGTAGAATCAGTTTCACGATTGCTTAGTGCTACTTCCGTGCTTTTCAGCATTCCAACAATGAACAGAAACTAACAAGATAATGTTTTTTGCAGATATTCCTGGACCACCTCAGCCACCGTTTGAAATTAGTGACATTGACTCAGATGCCTGCACACTGTCTTGGGACAAACCACTTGAAGATGGTGGTAGCAATATCACTAACTACATGGTTGAGAAATGTGATGTGAGCAGAGGTGATTGGGTTACTGCTGTTTCCAGCTGTGGCAAGACGGGTTGTCGACTTGGAAAACTTGTTCCTGGAAAGGAGTACATGTTCCGTGTTCGTGCAGAGAACCGTTTTGGAATTTCTGAGCCCATTACATCTGAGAGGATGGTAGCTAAATTCCCATTTGGTGAGTCAAAAGCAAGATCATTGTTTGTGATTATTATAATTGTTAGCAAAACATAAGCAAACATCATGCCAACTGTGCATTTTTTTTTTTTACAGATGTTCCTGGAGAACCTTTGAACTGTCGCATTACGAAAATTAACAAGGACTGCATGTTTGTGGCTTGGGATAAGCCTGAGTCAGATGGTGGCAGTCCAGTTACTGGATATTACATTGAGCGAAAAGAGAGGAATAGTCTCTTGTGGGTTAAGGCGAATGATTCAGTTGTACGAACGACTGAATATCCTTGTGCTGGTCTAATTGAAGGTTTGGAATACACGTTCAGAGTATCTGCTATTAACCGTGCAGGACAGGGCAAACCAAGTGCAAAGACTGAATTTTTCACTGCAAGAACACCAGTGGGTAGGTCCACAAAAAATGTTTGCTAATTTTATTATTTTATTGTAATTATTGTTATTAATGTGTTACGTTATTCTAAAAAATGCTTTCAACAATACCAATACAGATGCTCCAGGTAAACCAGAGGTACTTGATGTAACCAAAAATAAAGTCACACTGGTTTGGGCTAAACCAAAGCACGATGGTGGAAGCAAGATCATTGGATACTATGTTGAAGCCTTGAAGGTTCCTGGAGACAAATGGGTGCGATGCAACACGAGCAGTCAGAACGTACCTCGGGAAGAATACACTGTATCTGGATTAGATGAGGGTGCCCAGTATCAATTTAGGGTTATTGCAAAAACAGCCATTAACCTTAGCAGGCCATCTGAAGTCAGTGATCCTATTCTGGTGTCAGCAGAGAATGGTGGGTTTCTTTCGATTTGTTTTTTGTTATTTTCTACAATGTATTTTTCAGGTCTGAGTACAGTAATACATTTTTATATTCCTTGTCCATTTTACTTTTCACAGTTCCTCCAAGAATAGAACTGGCAATACAGATGAAGAAGATGGTGCCACAGAAAGCCGGGTCAGACATCTGCCTTGAAGCTGAAGTTTATGGCAAACCGATGCCGAAGGTTACATGGAGCAAGGATGGAAATGTCTTGAGCATGGATAAGGACATGAAGATGACACAAAAGAGACACCTATTTTGTCTAAACCTCCCTGCAGTTACAAAACTCCACACCGGATTGTATACCATTCTCGCTGAAAATGCAAGTGGCTCTAAGACAGCAGACATACAGCTCACAGTTCTAGGTCTGTATTCTTCATTAAAACTCTGCACCCCCTTCCCAGCATGAAAAAATAACATGTGATATGAAATATGTTCATTAAATGGGTTAATTAATTTCATTACATGACCTCTTAATGAAATGTTATATTATAATTAATGACATTTCATTTGGCATTTACTTTCCATTATGCAGATGTACCTGGCCCACCAGCCTCCATCAAGTTAGAAGAGGTCCTTTCCGATCGTGTAAAATTGAGCTGGACACCTCCACTTGCAGATGGTGGTTCACCGATTACAAAATACATTGTGGATAAGCGTGAGTTGAGCCGGGCTAATTGGGCCCAGGTATCTGCTAAAATCGCTCGCGATGCAACCGAGTTTTCCGTGGAAAGGCTGATTAAGGGACATGAATACCAGTTCCGTGTACAAGCTGAAAACCGACTTGGAGTCGGCGATGCCATCCTCTCGGCTCCTGTTGTTGCTAAAGACCCTTTCAGTAAGATATCTCCCTTTTATTTTGACATATTGAGAAATTGACAGACAGACAGACAGACAGACAGACAGACAGATAGATAGATAGAAAGAACTGTCATTGTAGTCTGACTTCCTGCCATTTGTTTCACTGCTGCTACACATTTCATTTCACTTAATTATATAACTTACTATGTATATTTATTCACATTTTCTTATTTTTATTTAACTTTAATTGTTCACTTTAATTTCACTGTGAACAACTGCAACCCAACAATTTCCCTATGGGATCAATCAAGTATTCTGATTCTGACCATTGTTTTGGAATGTCATGTGAGTTTACACTCTTATTTTGCTGCTATTAACAGCTGTTCCTGGACAATGTGATCCACCAATCATTACTAATATCACAAAAGAGAAAATGACTGTAAGCTGGAAGGAACCTTCTGAAGATGGCAACTCTACCATTCTTGGATATATTGTCGAGAAGCGTGAGATCAAAGAAATGAACTGGACCAAAGTGAATAGGAAGCCATTAACTGAACGAACACTTGAAGTTCGAGGTTTCTCAGAAGGGGCTCAATATGAATTTAGAGTTGCTGCAGTTAACAGAGCTGGTCAAGGAAAGCCCAGTGACCCATCCAATGCTGCTGCTGCAGTTGATCCTATTCGTAAGTCAATATACAATGTTATTTTCTCACATTTCTCACATTTGAATTTATTTATTTATCGATTTTAATTTTTAATTCTGTCACTGACAGATCCTCCTGGGCCACCGATTTCACCAAAGGTTACAGGCACAAGTAACAGCACTATTAGCTTATCTTGGACGAAACCTGCCAATGATGGTGGAAGTGATATTTTGGGATATCTAGTTGAATGCAAGAGAGCAGATACAAAAGACTGGATTCGCTGCAATGTCCCAAAGAACTTGCAGGACACACGCTTTGTTGTCACTGGACTCTTGGAGAAAGCAGAATATCAACTACGTGTCAGTGCTGTGAACAAAGTTGGCTTTGGTCAGCCATGTGAAGTTCCAGATAAACATGTTGCAAAGGAAGTGTTTGGTATGAATTTAAGACTTGAAATTGATTTATTAATAGCATTAAGTTTATTTTACACTATACATAGTAGAGATACTATAACTTTGTTTTCATTTAATTCCAGTTGCACCTGAGGCCGAACTTGATGCAATCTTGAAAGATACATTGGTGCTTCAGGCTGGTGTTTCAATGAAACTTCATGCCAAAATTAAAGGCCACCCTGTTCCAAAGGTCACATGGGACAAAATGAGCACCAACATAAAGGACAGAAAGGGACTTGTTATAAAAGTCACAGACACTGACACAACAGTTTTTGTCGAAAGAGTTAATAGATATGATGCAGGAAAATACATTCTCAATCTTGATAATGTCAGTGGCATGAAGATGTACACAATTGTTGTTAAGGTTATAGGTAAGTTCATGCATTACAGTAGAAAAAATACATTTAAAAATATGTACAAGAAAATAAAAAAAGAGATTCTTCACTGCCATTTCTATGTAATTTAACAGATACCCCAGGCCCACCATTAAACCTGATGGTGAAAGAGACAACAAAGGACAGTACATCTATCACATGGGATGAACCTCTAATAGATGGTGGAAGTGAAATTACAGGTTACATCGTAGAAAAACGTGATGCAGAGAGAAAAGCATGGTCCATGGTTTCCAGCTGTGACAAAAGATTTTTCAAGATTGAGGACCTGGAGCCTGGAAGATCTTACTACATTAGAGTCAAGGCTCAGAACAAGTATGGTACTGGTGAGCCTGGTGAAACAGCAGATGCTGTCAGAGCCACTGGTGAGTGAACACGTTTTTTTTTAAATAGATTGTTAATACTTTCATATACATATTAAAACATATTGCCATTACTATGTACCATAAGGACTTTGAAATATTTTTTTTTTTCTAGAACAACCTGGACCTGTTATGGACTTCAAAGCTTTACTAGTAACTAAAGATTCATGCACTCTGTCTTGGAAGAAGCCAATTAGTGATGGTGGTAGTCGAATAATTGCATATGTGCTTGAAGTTCTTAATGGTGAAAACAAATGGAAGGAGCTTCTAAGATCCAAGAGCATGCAATATAGTGGTAAAGATCTTGTTGAAGGCAAGGAATACAAATACAGGGTATTGGCAACCAATGATTCAGGTGATGGTCCAGTGAAGGAGCTCTCTATTGTGGCAAAGGATCTTATTGGTAAGAGTATATAAAGTATGGCTAATATAGAAAAAGTATGCTAATTTACCCTTTGTTTATTGTCTTAAACATTTTCTATTTCTTTGTGTAGTTCCTCCTAGCTGTGATTTACGAGATTTGCCAAACTTGAACTACATCGCAAAAGAGGGAAGCACTGTGCGCCTTAAGATCCCCATTATTGGCAAACCTGTTCCAACAGTCTCATGGAAAAAGGGTGAAGATGAAAATTTGACTGACACCGGAAGAGTTTGTGTGGAATCCACTGCTGTTAATACAACTCTCTTTATTCGAGACTGCCAGAGAAGTGATGCTGGAAAATATACCATCTCTCTTCGTAACACTGCGGGATCCAAAGAATCTGCTATCTTTGTAAGAGTTGTTGGCAAACCAGGAATTTGCACAGGACCAATCAAGTTTAAGGAAGTAACAGCTGATGGAGCTACCTTAAAATGGGGTGCTCCTAAAGACGATGGTGGATCAGAGGTTACCAACTACATTTTAGAGAAGCGTGATTCCATTACCAATATGTGGGTAACTGTTTCCTCTGCAATGGAAACAAACAGCTATAGAGTGGCTGGTCTCCATGAAGGAACACAATATATCTTTAGAGTTTCAGCAGAAAACAAATATGGAGTTGGAGAAGGTCTTAAATCTGAAGCTATGGTTGCCAAGCATCCATTCAGTAAGAGCATTTAGCATTCTTTGAAAAAATCCCAATATCATACCACAATAACACAATAAACTTATATATAGATATATAATTTAACATTTATATTTCCATTAGATGTCCCTGATGCTCCATCTGCTCCACAAATCTTGAGTATGCGTCATGACTCTGCAACCTTGGCTTGGTCTGATCCACGAAAAACGGGTGGTTCACCAATTACAGGTGATTAAAACATTTCAGAATTAAAAATTTCAAAGATGTAAAATGAAAACTCTGTATATGATCAGTCATATCATGTCATGTCATGATCAGTATAATTTGTGTTTTTCAGGTTATCATGTGGAATTCAAGGAAAGAAACAGCATGTTATGGAAAAGAGCTAACCCAGCACCTTTGAAAATGAAAGACTTTAAAGTAAAAGGTTTAACTGAAGGCCTGGAATATGAGTTTAGGGTTATGGCTATAAATCTAGCTGGTGTTGGTAAGCCAAGTCCTCCAACTGAGCCAATGGTTGCCTTGGATCCTATTGGTAAGTAAAGCCTATTAATAATGGCAATTTCTACTTCATTTAATTTCACAGTATACTACAATATTTGTAAACTGCTTGACCTGTTTTAGATGCTCCTGGTAAACCTGATGTTATTAGCATCACAAAAAGTACAGTAACACTTCAATGGACCGAACCTCAATATGATGGTGGACACAGGCTTACAGGTTACATTGTTGAGAGACGTGACCTTCCTGCCAAGGTCTGGGTCAAAGCCAACCCTGTAAATGTTGTGGAGTGTGCATATACTGTGGATAACTTGCAGGAGGGTTGCAAGTATGAATTCAGAATCAGAGCCAAGAATGCAGCTGGAGCAATAAGTCCACCATCCGAACAAACAGATACTCTTGTATGCATGGATGAATATGGTAATGCTTTTTTTAAAAAAAGTTTTTTTTTTTTTTTTTTTTTTACAAATGCTTATTTGTATTTCAATAAAATACCTATTTATAATACTTTTCTTTCATTATCCACAGTGGCACCATCCATTATTATTGACCCCTTGGTGAAGGAAGGGCTTATAGTCAGAGCTGGAGACACAATAGTAATTACAGCAACAAGTATTTTAGGCAAACCTGCCCCAAGTTCAGTGTGGTCTAAAGGAGGAAAGTATTTCAAGCCATCAGATATATGCCAGATTGAAACTACTCCTACATCCTCAACTCTATCTATCAAATATGCAAGCAGAAAGGAGTCCGGGGAGTATACTATTACAGCAAGCAATCCATTCGGTGTCAAAGAAGAGAATGTCAAAGTAACAGTGCTGGATGTTCCTGGGGCTCCAGGACTAATTGAAACAAGTGGCATATCATCTGAAAAGGTTACTTTGGCCTGGGCACCACCTAGTGAAGATGGCGGATCTCCAATTGAGTATTACCTTATAGAAAAGAGGGAGACAAGCCGTCTACTATGGACCATTCTTGCCGAAAAAGTTATTGACTGCCATTTTGTTGCAAATAAACTAATCCAAGGAAATGAATACGCATTCCGAGTAGCAGCTGTCAACCATACTGGAGTTGGTGATTTTTCATATTCAGAACCTGTTAAGATGGTGGATAATTATGGTAAGCAAAACTGTTAGCTAATAATGAACAATGTACATTCCATTTCTTAAGCATAATCTGTCTAAACAAAATCTCTGTTCCTTATAGGTCCCCCAGGCCCACCAGGAAGACCAGATGTGGAAAATATTGGAGGCAGTACTGCTACAATTAAATGGAAGAGACCAGCTGATGATGGAGGCAGTGATATCACAGGTTACATAGTTGAGAAAAAGGAAAGAAAGGGTGTAAAGTGGACGAAAGCTTCAAAGAAGACTGTACCTGATCTTCAATTTGAAGTGCAGGGTCTCACAGAAGGAGTAGAGTATCAATTCAGAGTAACTGCTGAGAACAAAGCTGGTATTGGGGAACCCAGTGAGCCATCAATAACTGCTAGAACAAAGGTCATGGCTGGTAAGTAAAATCTATATCAACAGCCTATAATTCCAGAATCAATAATAGCTCTTACCAAGAGTAAATACTTTTAATAATACAACTCATTATATATTGTCTTACAAACATATTAGCTTGTAACACATTGATGCTTGTTGGTGGAGACAAAAAAAAAAATCATAATATGCTTAACTTGCAAAAAAATATGAAAACAGTGCTCCAAAACACATAATCGTGACATTATCCAATATTACACTTAGTTCACAGGTTACCTAAAATATATTACTCCTTTTAAGACTACACTTAAGGCACATTATTTTGAACACTATCCATTAATTTTCCTAATATATTTTTCTTCATTTAGATGTACCCGGACCCCCAGTCAACCCAAGAGTCACTGACACAACCAGAACCACAGCTGAACTGCATTGGGGCAAACCGTTAAATGATGGTGGCATGCCTGTTACAGGATACACTGTTGAGCACAAAAGGGATGGAGAAGAGACATGGGTGAAGGATACAACTACACCTTTAATGATCACAGAATTTGTTGTTCCAAACTTGGAGACTGGAGCCAAGTATCATTTTAGAATAAGTGCCATGAATGCAATGGGACTTGGGGAAGCAGCACAAACAGTCGACGCTACTGAAATTATTGAACGTGTAGTAATTCCTGACCTGGAACTTGATGCGGAATTAAGAAGAACACTAGTTGTCAGAGCTGGAGGCTCTATTCGTTTATTTGTTCCAATTAAAGGCCGTCCAACTCCATCTGTAACTTGGACAAAGGAGGAGACTGCGCTTAAAACCCGTGCAAACATTGACACTACAGAGTCTTATACTCTTTTAGTCATTCCTGATTGCAACAGACATGATGCTGGAAAATATGACTTGACATTAGAAAATGCTGCTGGAAAGAAGACTGCTTATGTAAATGTGAGGGTTTTGGACTCTCCTGGGCCTCCTATCAATCTTAAACCAAAAGCCATTGACAAAGAAAGTGTTACACTTCAGTGGGAACTACCTCTCATTGATGGTGGTTCAAAGGTTACTAATTATATCATTGAGAAAAGAGAGGCAACTCGCAAAGCCTATGCTACTGTAATTTCAAATTGTCCCATGTGTTCAATAAGAATTCCAAATTTGTCAGAAGGGTCCGAATATTACTTCAGAGTATTTGCGGAAAATGAATTCGGAATTGGTGAAGCGGTAGAAACCCTTGATCCAATCAGAGCATCTCAGGCACCAAGTCCCCCTGAAACAGTCACAGTTACTGAAGTCACCAAAAACACAGCAAGTCTTGCATGGACCAAACCAAAACATGATGGTGGAAGCAGAATAACTGGGTATGTTGTAGAGGCTCAGAAAAAAGGAACAGACCAGTGGGCTCATGTGACCACTATAAAGTCATTAGACTATACTGTAAAGAATTTAAATGAAAATGAGGAGTATGTTTTCCATGTCATGGCTGTTAATTTATCAGGCAGAAGCCATCCTCGTGCAAGTAAGCATGTTGTGATAAGAGAACAAAGCACAGTCCCAGAATTTGACTTGCGGGGTCTCTGCCGGAAGACAGTAATAGCAAAGGCTGGAGATGACATAAAGGTTGAGGTACCCATAACTGGGCGTCCTAAACCAACTGTAACCTGGCAGAAAGACCATAAAGCTCTCAAGTTAACACAAAGGACAATGATTGAAAATACCTCTACTTCAACTATCTTGATTATAAATGAATGTTCGAGAAGTGACACTGGAGTGTATACAATTACAGGGAAAAACATAGTTGGTTCAGTTACTGATAATATCATAATCAAAGTGCATGATGTCCCTGGACCACCTAGGGGACCAATCATCTTAGACAAAATATCCCGTGATTCCATTCAGTTCTCATGGGATTCCCCTGAAAATGATGGAGGTGTACCAATCAATAACTACGTCATTGAAATAAGAGAAACCACCAATCAGAATTGGACAGAACTGTCTTCAATGGTCATTCGAACAACGTTCAAAGCAACTCATCTAACAACAGGAGTGGAATACCAATTCCGTGTAAAGGCTAAAAACAGATATGGTGTAGGACCTCCAATTACCTCAGAGGCCATAGTTGCAGCTTATCCATTTAAGGTTCCTGGACCGCCAGGCACTCCCAATGTTGTCAAATTCACAAAAGACACAATGACAATTGGCTGGAATGAGCCAGTTAATGATGGAGGAAGTGAAGTTATTGGATACCACGTTGAAAGAAAAGAGAGGAATAGCATTATCTGGCATAGAATTAGCAAAGCTCTTGTGGTCGGAAACCTTTTCAAAACAACCGGACTGGAGTCTGGCACTGCATATGAGTTCCGTGTGATGGCTGAAAATGTAGCTGGAATTGGGAAGCCAAGCAAAGTATCTGAACCCATACTTGCTCTTGATCCAGTGGATCCACCTGGTCAGCCTATACCAATCTATGTGTCTAAAAATGCAATTACAATTCAGTGGACAAAGCCAGAATATGATGGAGGTTTCAAGATTACGGGATATATTGTGGAAAAGAAAGATCTGCCTTCTGGACGCTGGATAAGGGCCAACTTCACAAACATTATTGAAACCACCTTTACTGTTAGTGGTTTAACCAATGATGCATCTTACGAATTCCGTGTATTTGCTAGGAATTCAGCTGGGGCATTAAGCAAACCATCAGATGCATCAGATCCAATCATTTGTAAAGATGACATTGAAGAACCAAAAATTATGGTCGATGCCAAGTTTAAGGATGTTGTCTTTGTTAGGGCAGGAGATGTCTTCAAACTTGATGCTGATGTTGCAGGCCAGCCGCTACCATCAATGGCTTGGAGCAAAGATGGAAAGGACATTGAACTCTCATCTAAACTACATATAAAAATAACAGACCTCACTGCTTCTTTGGTTAACAAGGACTCTCTTAGAAAAGATGGAGGTCAGTTTGTTCTGACAGCAACCAACGTGGGTGGATTTGCTAAACATATATTCACTGTTAAAGTACTTGATAAACCAGGGCCACCTAGAGGACCTCTTATGGTTTCAGATATCACAGCAGAAAAATGCCTGCTTAAATGGGCACCACCTGAAGATGATGGTGGGGCCAACATTGAACACTATGTAATTGAAAAACGTGAGTCAAGCAGACTTGCTTGGACAAATGTGGCAGAAGACTTGCAAGTTACGCAGTACCAGGTAACAAAATTGCTCAAAGGAAATGAATACATTTTCAGAGTCATGGCTGTTAATAAGTATGGAGTTGGGGAAGCTCTTGAGTCGGACCCAACAATTGCAGACAACCCTTATGTTCCACCTGATCCTCCACAAACGCCAGAGATCACAGCTGTTACAAAGGATTCAATGGTGCTTTGTTGGGGAGCTCCTGCAAATAATGGTGGAAGTGAAATCACTAACTATAGCATCGAGAGAAGAGACAGAATTGGTTTACGCTGGGTGAAATGTAACAAGAAGAAGGTAACTGACTTACATTTAAAAGTTGTCGGACTTGTTCCAGGGCATGAATATGAATTCAGAGTTTTTGCAGAGAATGTAGCTGGAATCAGTGCACCAAGTCCCTCAAGTCCCTACACAAAAGCAACAGACGCAGTGTTCAAACCAGGCCTACCTGGAAACCCAAGGATCCTGGACACAACAAGTTCCTCCATCACACTTGCCTGGAATAAACCATTGTATGATGGTGGCTCTCAAATCACTGGATACATTGTTGAAACCTGTATACCTGGAACCGAAGAGGAGGAATGGAGAATTGTCACTCCGAAAGAGGGGCTAAAAGCAACATTGTTTACTATAACAAATCTTAAGGAGAATCAGGAATACAAAATAAACATCTCAGCCGTTAACAGTGAGGGTATTGGAGAAGCAGCATCTGTTCCTGGTTCACCTAAAGCTGAAGAGAGACTCTTAGCACCAGAAATTGACCTTGATGCTGATCTTCGTAAGGTTGTGAACATTAGAGCTTGTAACACTTTAAGGCTCTTTGTGCCAATTAAAGGAAGGCCAAGTCCAGAAGCCAAATGGTCAAGAGAGAATGATGAACCTTTGGATAGAGCTATAATCGAAAATACATCATCTTTCACATCCTTAGTAGTGGGAAATGTTAATAGATTTGACAGTGGTAAATATATTTTGACTGTGGAGAACAGCTCCGGAAGCAAATCTGTCTCTGTGACTGTTAGAGTTCTAGATACTCCTGGTGCACCACAAAACCTACAAATAAGCAATGTTACCAAAGAATCTGTCTCGCTTGTATGGGATCCACCACTAAATGATGGTGGTACAAAGATTAAGAACTACATTGTCGAGAAGCGTGAGGCAACAAGAAAGGCCTATGCAACAGTTAATGCTAACTGTCATAAAACATCATGGACTGTTGATCAACTTCAAGAAGGATGCAATTACTACTTCAGAGTACTGGCAGAGAACGAGTATGGCATTGGTCTTCCTATCGAAACCATTGAATCAGTGAAAGTATCAGAAAAAACACTTCCTCCAGGAAAAATTACACTGCAGGATGTGACAAAAACAAGTGTCACATTGTCATGGGAGAAACCCGAACATGATGGAGGAAGTAGAGTGATTGCATATGTTGTAGAGATGCAAAGAAAAGGCAGTGAAAAATGGACACAAGCCTTGATAGTCAAAGTACCAGAGGCCATTATTAATGGGCTTACTCACGGTGAAGAGTACATGTTCCGCGTTTCAGCTAGAAATGAAAAAGGGACCAGTGATCCTCGCCAACTTGGTGTTCCAGTGATTGCCAAAGACCTTGTAATTGCCCCATCTGCCAAATTGTTATTTTCAACATTTAGTGTTCTTGCTGGAGAAGATTTGACATTAGATATTCCATATATTGCTCGTCCCCAAGCTGCAGTTTCCTGGGTAAAGGATACCACACCACTGAAGCAAACAAGTCGGGTTAACTTCTCTTCCACAGACAACCAACTGCATCTTGTAATCAAAGAGGCGTGTAGAGATGATGTTGGCCAGTATAGCATTAAACTTTCAAACACAGCTGGTAACACAACAGTGAATATAGGAGTAGTTGTCCTTGACAAACCTGGCCCACCAGTTGGCCCAGTGAAAATTGAAGAAGTAACAGCTGACAGTGTCACTATTTCATGGAAACCACCAGAGTATAATGGTGGCTGCACCATTAAGAACTACCTGGTGGAGAAAAGAGAGACATCCACAACAAACTGGGTAGTTGTTGCAGGAAATCTAGCCAGAACCAAGGTTAAAGCTGGAAGACTAAAAACAGGAACAGAATATCAATTTAGAATCACAGCTGAGAACAGATACGGCAAAAGTCCTCTTCTTATCTCAGAGTGTGTAATTGCGCAGTACCCATATAAGCTTCCAGGACCACCTGGAACACCATTCATTCATTCTTCAACCAAAGACAGTATGGTTGTGGTGTGGAATGAGCCAGTTATTGATGGAGGAAGCACAATTCTGGGTTACCATCTTGAACGTAAAGAGAGAAACAGCATTCTCTGGGTCAAGCTTAATAAGAGAATAATCCAAGACACAACTTACAAGACCACAGGTCTTGAGGCAGGCCTTGAATATGAATTTAGAGTGTATGCTGAGAACATTGTTGGAATCGGAAAGGCAAGTAAAATATCAGAGGGCCATGTTGCTCGAGATCCTTGTGATCCTCCTGGTACACCCGAGGCAGCTAAAATTACAAAGAATTCCATCACAATCACCTGGACTAAACCCGAATATGATGGTGGAAGCAAGGTAACAGGCTATATTGTTGAAAAGAAAGAATTGCCTGAAGGACGCTGGCTGAAGGCAAATTTCACCAATGTTATTGAAACAGAGTATAGTGCGACAGGTCTCACAGAGGACAAGAAATATGAGTTTCGGGTAATTGCAAGAAATGCTGCAGGAGTTTTTAGTGATCCATCATATAGCACAGGACCCATTACTGCAAAGGACGAGATTGAACCCCCTCGCATCAGCATAGACCCACAGTACTCACAGGCAATTGTTGTAAATGCTGGAGAATCATTTAAGATTGATGCAGATGTACATGGAAAACCAGCACCAACAATTAATTGGATGAAAGAAGGTCAAGAACTTGGAAACACCATACATCGTGAAATTAAAAACACTACCAGTTTTGCATGCGTGGCTGTAAAAGAAGCTAAGCTTGTTGATGGCGGCCAGTACACTCTGCTCCTAAGAAATCCAGGTGGTGAGAAAGCTGTCCAAGTCAATGTCATTGTTCTAGATAAACCTGGGGCAGCAGAGGGTCCCATATCCATTACAGGGGTTACTAGTGAACAGTGTTGCCTTGCATGGAAACCTCCAAAACAGGATGGTGGAAGCCCAATCACTCATTACATTGTTGAAAGAAGAGAGACAAGCCGACTCATCTGGACCCTTGTTGAGCCCAAAGTTCAAGCTGTAACTTTGAAAGTAACAAAACTTCTTGAAGGCAACGAATATATTTTCAGGGTTTTGCCAGTGAATAAGTTTGGAGTTGGTGAAGCACTTCAGTCTGACCCAGTTCTTATGAAGGATCCATTTATGCTTCCAGATGCCCCAAAAGCAAAAGAGGTCTCTAATATCAAGAAAGACTCAATGGTATTAAGTTGGGAGGCACCTTCAAGTGATGGTGGCACTCCTATCACTGGATACATAATTGAAAAACATGACAAAGAGGGTGTTCGATGGATCAGATGCAACAGGAAAACGGTCACAGACCTAACTTTTAAAATTACTGGTCTCCTTGAGGCCCACCTCTATGAGTTTAGAGTTGCAGCTGTAAATGCTGTTGGGATTGGTGAGCCTAGCTCAGCAACAGCATTCATTAAGGCTGTGGATCCTGTTTTCAAGCCAGGTCCTCCAAATAATCCTAAGGTAATAGACACAACCAAATCATCTGTGTCACTTGTATGGGGGAAACCTATTTATGATGGTGGATGTGAAATCCAGGGATATATTGTTGAGTCGTGTGAGGTAAAACCAGGAACAGAGGTCGTAAAACCTGCTCAGGAAGGTGAAGTTGCAGAGGAGGTGGCTGAACAATGGACGATGTGCACCCCAGCAACTGGTGTCAAGTTAACAAGTTTTATTGTAGAAAATCTTAAAGAAAAACAGGAATACAAGTTTAGGGTATGTGCAGTTAACAAGGTTGGTGTTGGCGAGCATGCAGATGTTGCTGACCATGTTCAACCAGAAGATAAGACAGAGGAGCCAGATCTTGATATTGATCCTGAGTTTAGAAAGATTGTAAGTATTAAAGCTGGAGGTTCTTTCCGAATTTTTGTTCCTATTAAAGGACGTCCTATACCACAAATTAAATGGGAGAAGGATGACTGCCCCATTAAAGAGACAGTACAAGTTGAAGCCACAAGTGGACACACTTCTCTTGTGATTGATAAAGTAAATAGAAATGATAGTGGAAGATACACAGTGATTGCAGAAAACTCATCTGGTGTGAAGTCTGCGACCATCATTTTGAAAGTTCTTGATACTCCTAGTGCTCCAGTTAATCTCAAAATTCAGGAAATTACACGAGAATCCGTCACCCTTTCATGGGAACCTCCTGCTTTGGATGGAGGTGCTAAGATAAAGAATTACATTGTTGAAAAGCGTGAAACCACAAGGAAAACGTTCTCTGCTGTTGTAACAAATTGCCATAAGTTGTCATGGAAAATCGAGCCACTTCAAGAGGGCTGTTGTTACTATTTCAGAGTCCTTGCAGAGAATGAGCATGGTATTGGAATACCTGCAGATATTACTGATCCTCTGAAAGTATCAGAAGTTCCACAATGCCCTGGAAAATTAAGTGTTGTAGATGTTACCAAAAAAAGTGTCTCTCTTGCTTGGGAAAAACCACTGCATGATGGTGGCAGTAGAATTATTCAATACCTTGTTGAAATGCAAGTAAAAGGAAATGAAAAATGGTCTGGTTGTGCAAATGTAAAAACTTTAGAGGCTGTTATAAGTAACTTGAACTCAGGTGAGGAGTACTCTTTCAGAGTAATTGCTGTTAATGAGAAAGGAAAGAGTGACCCAAGAACCCTTGCAGTCGCAGTACAAGCAAAGGATCTGGTTATTGAACCTGATGTTCGTCCTGTATTTAACAATTACAGTGTTCTTGTTGGAAAAGACCTGCAAGTTGAAATTCCAATTTCTGGACGTCCTAAACCAAAGGTGACATGGATAAAGGATGGTGAATCGCTTAAATTCACAACAAGAGTAAACATTTCAAATACACCACATAGTACAATTCTTAGCATTAAAGAAGCTGCAAGAGAGGATGGTGGCATGTATGGAATTAATGTCTCAAATATTCTTGGGCAAAAGGATGCAACAGTTGAAATTATCACTCTTGACAAACCAGGTCCACCAACTGGCCCTGTAAAATTCCTTGCGGTCACAGTATCAAGTGTTACACTGTCATGGGAACCACCAAAGTACACTGGTGGTTGCCCAATTTCAAATTACATTGTACAAAAGAGAGACACAACTACTAGCACATGGGAGAACGTTGCAGTTTCTTTGGCAAGGACAACATTAAAGGTGGCTAAGCTGAAAACTGGGGCAGAGTATCAGTTCAGAATAATTGCTCAAAACAGATATGGCAAAAGCTATGGATTAGATTCGCCAGCTGTTGTTGCCCAGTACCCATACAGAGAACCAGGCCCACCTGGTACTCCATTTGTGTCATCTCTGTCAAGAGATCACATGATTGTTGAGTGGAATGAACCTGTTTCAGACGGAGGCAGCAGCATTATTGGATATCACCTTGAAAGAAAAGAGAGGAACAGTATCGTTTGGACAAAGATAAACAAAACCTTGATTAAAGAAACAAAATTTAAAACCAGTCCTTTGGAAGAAGGAGTGGAATATGAGTTTAGGGTCTATGGTGAAAATATTGTTGGCATTGGTCGGTGCAGCAAAGTCTCAGAGGTCTATGCAGCCCGTGATCCATGCGATCCTCCTGGCACTCCAGAAGCAGTTCATGTTAGCAAGAATTCATTAACAATACAATGGACAAAACCAGAATATGATGGAGGAAGTGTGATAACTGGCTATACTGTTGAGAAACGTGACCTGCCAGAGGGACGTTGGGTGAAAGCTAGTTTTACAAATGTAATTGAAACCCAATTTACTATTACTGGGCTTACAGAGGGAGCTAAATATGACTTTAGAGTATTTGCCAAAAATGCTGTTGGCACCATTAGCAAGCCATCTTTTAACAGTGGACCTATTGCTGCATTGGACGAAGTGGAGCCACCGAAGTTTTCAATCGATCCTGAATATACACAGACCATTACTATAAATGCTGGTGATACATTCAAACTTGATGCAGATGTCCATGGCAAACCAGTACCTACAATGCAGTGGTTCAAGGATGATAAGAAACTTGAAAACACAATGAGATGTGAGATCAAAAATACTGATACCAGGGCTATCATTGTCTTAAAGGATGCACTCAGACATGATGGTGGACAGTATATTCTTCTTTTGACCAATGTTGCTGGCTCACAAACTGTTTCTTACCAAGTTAAAGTACTTGACAAACCCAGTTCACCAGAAGGACCTCTGAAAGTCACAGGTGTATCAAGTGATAAATGTACTCTGTCATGGCGCCCCCCACAACATGATGGAGGAAGCCCTATCTCTCATTACATTATTGAAAGACGTGAAACAAGCCGCCTTGCTTGGACCATTGTCTCTGGTGTTTGTAAAGCCACAATATTCAAAGTGACAAACCTTCTTGAAGGCAGTGAATATGTCTTCCGTGTCATGGCTGTCAACAGCTATGGTGTAAGTGAGGCAGTAAATTCTCCATCTGTAATTATGAAGAATCCATTTGTAGCCCCTGGATCACCACAAATTCTGGAGGTGACTAACATCACCAGGGATTCTATGACAGTGTGCTGGAGCGCACCAGAGAACAATGGTGGAAGTGAAATTGTTGGCTATATCATTGAAAAGAAAGACCGTTCTGGAATTAAGTGGACCCGATGCAACAGACAAAACGTCACTGATGTATGTTTCAGAGTGCAAGGCCTCATAGAGGATCATGAGTATGAGTTCAGAGTGTCAGCTGAAAATGCAGCTGGAATTGGTGAACCCAGCTTACCTACATCATACTACAAAGCTTGCGATCCTAAATTTAAACCTGGCCCCCCCACATATGCCCACGTAATTGACACCACAAAGAGCTCCATTTCAGTAGCATGGGGAAAGCCTCTTAATGATGGTGGAAGCACTATTCAAGGATACATTGTTGAGGTATGCAAAGCTGAGGAGGATGAATGGACTATGTGTACTCCACCAACTGGTCTGCGTGTTAACAAATTTGAAATAACAAATTTAACAGAGAAACAGGAGTATAAGATTCAGGTGTGTGCCATTAATAAATTAGGTGTGGGTGAGCCTGCAGTTATTTCCGAGCCTGTAAAACCAGAGGACAAACTTGAAGCTCCTGAAATTCATCTTGATTCAGAATTGAGGAAAGGTATAGTTGTTCGTGCTGGAGGTTCATTTAGAATCAATGTGCCTTTCAAGGGAAGACCAACGCCTGAGATTAAATGGACTAAGGATGAAGGGGATTTGTCAGAGAAGGCCATAGTTGAGAGAGGCTTAAATTTCACACAGCTTTCATGTGACTCATGTGACAGAAAAGATTCTGGAAAATATAATGTGTCCCTTAATAACAGCAGTGGAACTGCAAGTGAATGTGTGTCAGTAAAAGTTTTAGATACACCTGGAGCTCCACTTAACCTAGTGGTAAAAGATATTAAGAAAGACTCTGTTACACTTGTTTGGGATCCACCAATTATTGACGGTGGTGCAAAAATAAAACATTATGTTGTTGATAAGCGTGAATCAACAAGGAAAGCGTATGCTAATGTCACAACAAAGTGTAGCAAGACAAGTTTCAAGGTGGAAAATCTTGCTGAGGGGGCGCTATACTACTTTAGAGTTATGGCCGAAAATGAATATGGAATTGGTCTACCAGTTGAAACCAAGACGGCATCTAAGGCTTCTGAAGTTCCTCTATCAGTAGGAAAGATCATGTTGACCGATGTTACCAAAGTAAGTGCATCTCTAGCCTGGGAGAAACCAGAGCATGATGGTGGAAGCAGGATTGTAGGCTACTTGATAGAAATGCAGCCAAAGGGAACAGACAAGTGGGGTGTAGCAACTTCTGTTAAAACATGTGAAGGCACTGTAACTGGGCTAACTGCTGGTCATGAATATTTGTTCCGGGTTCTTGCTTATAACGAGACAGGAAAGGGTGAGCCAAAACTTCTTGCTGTTCCTGTTATTGCCAACGATATTACCATTGAACCAAGCCTAAAAGTACAGTTTAGTACATACAATGTCAAAGCTGGCAAAGATCTTAAATTGGAAATACCTGTATTTGGACGTCCCAAGCCAAAGGTTGCTTGGATGAAGGATGGAGAATCTCTGAAAGTGACATCAAGAATCAGTACCTCAAACACCCCAACATCTGCAATTCTACAAATTACCCAAGCCTCTAAGAATGACTTTGGAAAGTATACAATTAGTGCAACAAACAGCACTGGTACTATTACAGAAGAAATAGGAATCATTGTACTTGATAAACCTAGTCCACCAACTGGACCTATTAAAGTGAATGAAGTGAGCAACAGCTTTGTAACAATATCATGGGAACCCCCATCTTACACAGGAGGCTGCCAGGTGAAGCATTATATTGTTGAAAAGCGAGACACCACTAGCACAACATGGGAAGTTGTAGCTGGATCAGTTGCCAGGACATCTCTGAAAATAACCAAGTTGAAAACTGGTGCTGAGTACCAGTTTAGAGTCATTGCCGAAAACAGATATGGTAAGAGTTCTTCTTTGGAGTCAAAGGCAATTGTGGTTCAATATCCATACAAACCTCCTGGACCACCTGGAACTCCCTATGTAAAAGCTGCCAGCAAGGATCAAATGATAATTGAGTGGAATGAGCCTGTCATTGATGGTGGAAGCTCAGTAATTGGCTACCATCTGGAAAGCAAAGAACGGACAAGTATTTTATGGACAAAGTTGAACAAAACTCTCATTACTGACACTGTGTTTAAGATATGTAATCTTGAGGAAGGAATTGGCTATGAATTCAGAGTGTATGCTGAGAACATTGTTGGTATTGGCAGAGTGAGCAAAGTTTCAGAGTGTTTTGTTGCTCGGGATCCATGTGATCCACCTGGTACTCCAGAAGCGATTTCTATTTCAAAGAACCAAGTGGTAATACAATGGACAAAACCTCAATATGACGGTGGCAGCAAAGTGACAGGATACATTGTTGAAAAGAGAGACTTGCCTCAAGGCCATTGGATGAGGGTCAACTTTACCAATGTGATTGAGACTGATTTCACCATTACTGGCTTAACAGCAGACCAACAGTATGAATTCAGAGTCATTGCAAGAAATGCTGCTGGTATGTTCAGCGAGCCTTCTGAAAGCACTGGTCCAATTACTATGACAGATGAAATTGAACCTCCAACTGTTTCAATGGATCCTAAGTACCAGGATGTCATTGTTGTTAATGCTGGAGAGAATTTAGTTCTTGATGGAGATATTCATGGAAAACCCATTCCTGATGTCCAGTGGCTGAAAGAAGGAAAGGAAATATATAAGACCCTGCGCACTGAAATTAAAACAACACAGAAATCTGCCTCTATTACTGTCAAAGACTGCACACGTTTAGACAGTGGCCATTATGACCTTGTATTAAGAAATAGTGGTGGCACAAAAACCATTCCCATTACTGTAAGGGTCCTTGATAGGCCAGGCTCTCCAACTGGACCACTAACTGTAACTGGTATTATGTCTGATAGATGTGATGTCACTTGGACTGAGCCTTCTCAGGATGGTGGTGCTAATATAACTCACTACATCCTTGAGAAGAGAGAAACGAGCAGGTTATCATGGACTGCGGTGGATTCAAATATTCACACTACCAGTTACAAGGTGACAAAACTCCTGACAGGAGATGAATATATTTTCAGAGTTATGGCTGTAAATAAATATGGAATCAGTGACCCCCTGAGTTCTGAGGCAATAATTGCTCGCAGTCCATACAAGCCACCAAGTGCACCCTCAACACCTGAAGCAACGGAGATAACAAAAGATTCAATGGTCATCTCATGGAATGCCCCAGACAGTAATGGAGGAACTGATATCATTGGTTATCACCTAGAAAAACATGACAAAGATGGTGTAAGATGGACCAAGTGCAACAGACAGAAGCTTTCTGACTTGCACTTCAAAGTAACTGGTCTTTCTGAGGGACATTTCTATGAATTCCGTGTGGCTGCAGAGAATGATTCTGGTGTGGGAGCACTAAGTGACTTATCTTTATTCTATAGAGCAATAAATGCAACAACTCCTCCTGGTCCACCACATCATCCTAAAGTAACAGATTCTTCAACCTCTTCTGTGTCCCTGTCTTGGGGTAAGCCAGCTACAGATGGTGGTGCATATATCAAAGGTTACATTGTTGAAATGAAAGAGGCTTCTGCAGAAGAATGGACCATATGTACACCTCCAACTGGTTTACAAGCAACATGCCTAACAGTCGAAAACCTTAAAGAAAATGTGGAATATAACTTCCGGGTGTGCGCCATTAATTCGGAAGGAGTTGGTGAACCTGCTGATGTTCATGGCTCTGTAACTGCTGCTGAACGAATTGAGACACCAGAGATTGAACTTGATGCAAATCTTAGAAAAGTTGTCTCTGTTCGTGCAGGTGGATCCCTCCGTCTGTTTATTAAAATTAGAGGTAGGCCTGAGCCATCTGTCAAATGGGAGAGAGAAGAGGGCGCTTTAACAGACAGAGCACTAATTGACACTACAAGCTCATACACCATGCTTGTAATTGACAATGTCAATAGATTTGATAGTGGAAAATACATTATCTCGCTTGAGAATAAGAGTGGCACAAAGTCAGCATTTGTGAATGTCAGGGTACTTGACACACCAAGTGCACCACAGAATTTTGAAGTTAAAGAAGTTCAAAAAGATTCAGTTACTCTATACTGGGAGCCTCCTCTTACTGATGGTGGAGCCAAAATAACCAATTACATAGTGGAAAAGCGAGAATCTACACGAAAAGCTTACACAACTGTCACAATCAACTGCACGCAGAACTTCTTCAAGATAGAAGAACTTCAAGAGGGAGGAATATTCTACTTCCGAGTCTGTGCTGTTAATGCGTATGGCTTTGGTCTGATGGCAGAAACCAAAAATCCAGTTAAAGTTGCCCAGGCTCCCATGTCTCCAGGAAAGGTGAATCTTGTGGATGTTACCAAGAACAGTGTGACTCTTTCATGGACAAAACCTGCACATGATGGTGGGAGCAAAGTTATTTGTTACAATGTAGAGATGCAGTCGAAAGGCACAGACAAATGGGTTGCCAGCTGTACTGTGAAAGGTTTAGAGGCAACTGTGTCTAGCCTTACACCTGGTGAGACATACACTTTCAGAGTAATTGCAGTTAATGAGAAAGGCAAAAGTGAACCCAAAGAACTTGGTGTGCCTGTTCGTGCAACAGACATAGAAATAGAGCCTTCAATTAGTCTGCTTTTCAACACTTTCAGTGTTAAGGCTGGAGATGACCTCAATATTGAAGTTCCAGTAAGAGGCAGACCTAAACCAGTGGTTTCATGGAAAAAGGATGACCTACCTCTTAAGCAAACATCTTCCCTGTCTGTAATTAATACCACAGAATCAAGCAAGATTGTGATCAAAGAAGCTTCTATTGAGCATGTAGGCAAATATGAACTCACCCTTGCTAATACAGCTGGTACTATTTCCACTCCTATCAATGTTGTGGTTCTTGACAAGCCAGGGAGACCAGCTGCAGTAACGGTTGATGCTGTGACCGCTGACTCCATTACACTATCATGGTCTCCCCCTGAATATGATGGAGGATGCTCTATTAATAATTATGTTGTTGAGAAGAGGGATACCAACACAACAGTGTGGGAGATTGTTTCATCAAACATTGCCAGAAATACAGTCAAGGTATCTCGATTGACTCATGGTTCTGAATACCAATTCCGTATCTATGCAGTGAACCGCTATGGAAAGAGTAAGCCTATTGACTCTCCTGGAATCACAGCAGAATATAGATGTAAGCAACCTGGACCACCTTCTACTCCTCGTGTAGCTCATGCTACCAAGTCCTTCATGCTTGTGACATGGAATGAACCCGTTAATGATGGAGGTAGCACAGTTCTCGGATATCATTTGGAACGCAAGGAGAGAAGCAGCATTCTATGGACCAAGGTGAATAGGCTTCTCATCAAAGATACTGAATTTAAAGTAAACGCTCTTGAAGAGGGTCTGTTCTATGAGTACCGGTTATATGCTGAAAACATTGCTGGCATTGGAAAGGTCAGCAAAGTCAGTGAGCCTATAGCTGCTAGAGATCCATGTGATCCTCCTGGTCAACCTGTGGCTACAAATATTACTAGATCTTCAGTCTCTCTCTCTTGGACAAAGCCTGAATATGATGGAGGCGCCAAAGTTACAGGCTACATCATTGAACGTAAAGATCTTCCAGATGGCCGCTGGATGAGATGCAACTTCACCAATGTTCCTGAAACCTACTTTGATGTTACGGGTCTCACTCAAGATCAGCAATACGATTTCCGTGTTACTGCAAAGAACGCTGCCGGGCTGTTTAGTGAGCCCTCATATAACACAGGCCCTATCACAGTCAAGGATGATGTAGATCCACCACGAATTATGATGGATGTCAAGTTCAGGGATGCTGTTTTTGTAAAAGCAGGAGAAATACTTAAGATCAATGCTGACATTGCAGGACGCCCTCTACCAGTAGCATCATGGGCAAAGGACGGAAAAGAAATTCAGCTGAGTTCAAAAATTCAGATACAGGCAACAGATGTCACTACAATGGTAGTAGTAAAAGACTGCAAAAGGAGTGACTCTGGAAAGTATGCCTTAACATTGCAGAATATCGCCGGGACAGTTACAATGCCAGTGAAATGTGTGATCCTCGATAAACCTGGCCCTGTAGCCGGACCTTTGTCAGTAAGTGAGCTCACTGCAGAAGAATGTACATTGTCATGGGGACCACCACAAGAAGATGGTGGTGCAGATATAACTCATTATATTGTTGAGAAAAGAGAGTCCAGCAGTTTGGCTTGGATAGTAGTCCAAGGAGAGGTTAAAGCTAGAAAATGCAAGGTCACCAAGCTAATCAAAGGCAATGAATACATATTTAGAGTTTTGGCTATAAATAAATTTGGACTTGGTGAACCTCTTGAAAGTGAGCTCGTCAAAATGACTGATCCATTCACCTTTGCAACAGCACCAACTAATGTTGAAATAACAAATGTGTCCAGTGAGGAGATGACTGTAACTTGGGTTAAGCCTGCTTCTGATGGAGGCAGTGAAATATTAGGCTATGTGATTGAACGACGTGAGAAATCAAGTCTTCGATGGATCCGAGTAAACAAGGAGCTTGTAAAAGATGAAAGAACTGTAGTATCCAAACTAAGAAAAGGAAGCGAATATGAATTTAGAGTATTTGCTGAGAATGCTGCAGGTTTAAGTCCTCCGAGCATGCCATCTGCTTCATCTATTGCAAGGGATGCTTTACTTGTGCCAAGCTCACCATCTAAACCAAAGGTTATTGATCACACAAAGAGTTCAATTACAGTTACCTGGAACAAGCCATCGTCAGATGGTGGAACGCCAATCCTGGGATACAGAGTTGAATATAAGAAAACAGAGGATGAAGAATGGGGCATTGCCATTCAGATGACAAAGAGCACTGAGTACACTGTTTCTGGTCTTACAGCTGATAAGGAATATGTGTTTGCAGTTAAATCACTAAACAAAATAGGCCTAAGTGAGCAATCTCCAGTGTCTGAATCACAGGCAGCTGTAGACAGGAAGGAGGAACCAGTTTTTGATGTTGATATTGAGATGAGAAAAACACTGATTGTCAAGCATGGCGATTCATTTACAATAAGAGTGCCATTTAAAGGTATACCTGTGCCTTCGGTCACGTGGAATAAAGAAGGCGTTGACCTCAAATCAAGAGCTACAACTGAAATAAGTGGAAAATGCACATCCCTAACTATTGAAAAGGCAACAAGATATGACTCAGGACAATATACTGTCACACTGGATAACGGTGTCGGAGTCTCAACTTTGCCAATGGCTGTCAAAGTTCTTGATTCACCAGGACCTCCGGTTAATGTGAGGATAAAGGATGTGACAAAAGGTTCTGCCACAGTTACTTGGGAAGCCCCAGAGAATGATGGGGGTGATGCAGTGAAAGCCTACTATGTCGAAAAACGTGAAGCTAGCAAAAAGGCCTGGGTTTGTGTAACAAACAATTGCCACAATCTGGTCTACAAGGTGGAAAACTTGCCAGAGGGTGCAGTCTACTACTTCAGAGTCATTGGGGAAAATGAATTTGGCCTGGGCGTACCTTCCGAAACAAAAGACGCAACAAAAATAACAGGTAAGTTTGTTTGCCTGGATTTAAAAATTTGTTAATTTTTTATATCCTTTACTTCATACTCTGAGTAAACATTTGTTCTGCTCCAACAGAAATACCAAGCCCACCTGCTAGACTTGGAGTAGCCGATATAACAAAAGACAGTGTTACAATAGTATGGTCAAAACCAGAATTTGATGGTGGAAGCAAAATCACAAGTTATATCATTGATGCTCTAGAGAAGGGACAGCAAAAATGGGTGAAGTGTGCCAGTGTAAAAACCAACACCCACACAATCAAAGGGTTGCGAGAAAATGCCGAGTATTTCTTTAGAGTTCGTGCTGAAAATCATGCAGGACTAAGTGATCCAAAGGAAATGATCATTCCTGTAATTGTAAAAGATCAACTCAGTGAGTATTATTGTATTATTATGTTTGTTTACCTGTTTATGCCAAATCAAAAAGTTTTACATTTTAAATGAATGTGTTTTCTTCTCAGGTGCACCTGAATTTGATATGAAGAATTTCCCACACAACACTGTTTATGTAAGGGCTGGATCAAATCTCAAGTTTGAGCTTCCTCTCACTGGCAAGCCAATGCCAAAGGTTGCAATGACAAGAAGCAATGTTCCAGTGAGATGTGGAAAGAGATTTAGTTTTGAAGTAACACCTGCTAGTCTTAATATCAGCCTCAAAGAAAGTATCGCAAGTGATGCTGGAAGATATGACATCGTTGCCTCCAATACCAGTGGAACAACCAAGATGTTCATTAATATACTGGTGTTAGATAGACCAGGTCCTCCAGTTGGTCCAGTGGAAATAAGTGATGTTGGAGAAACGTCACTGTGCCTGAAATGGCTACCACCTGTGTACCATGGCGGTAGCCCGGTGACAAACTATGTTGTGCTTCGACGTGAAACAAGCACACCAGCTTGGGTAGAGGTGTCATCTACAGTTGCCAGGAATGCAATTAAAGTCACCAAATTAACAAAGGGTGAAGAATACCAATTCCGAATTAAAGCAGAGAATCGCCTTGGCATCAGTGATCACATAGACTCTCAGTCCATCATGGTGAAACTTCCATACAGTAAGTATTTCTTTACTGTATTCTATATCTAATAATAGACTAATAACATAAATATAACATTTACCTTTGAATGTCAATTTTAGCCATTCCTGGACCACCATCAACACCATGGGTGAGCTTTGTTTCAAGAGAAAGTGTTACAGTTTGCTGGCATGAACCTGTAGTAGATGGAGGAAACCCAGTATTTGGATATCATCTCCAAATGAAAGAAAGAAGCAGCATTTTGTGGCAGAAAGTAAACAAGACAGTAATCCCTGCTAATCAGATCAGGGTGACGAACATATGCCCGGGAACGATTTATGAATTCAAGGTGGCTGCAGAAAATTCTGCTGGTATTGGCAAATTCAGCAAGACATCGGAGGAAGTACTTGCCATTGATGCTTGTGGTAGGTTCTTGAGATTATACAATACATTTTTATCAAATATTTGAATATAAATAGAACCATTACTACAAGTGAAATACTTATTTTCTTTTTAGAACCACCAGCAAATGTGAGAATCTCAGAAATTACAAAGAACTCTGTTAGCCTTGTCTGGCAGAAGCCTCCTTTCGATGGTGGATGTAAGATCACTGGCTACATTGTTGAAAAAAGAGATGCTCCAAATGGCAGATGGACTAAGGCTAACTTTACCAATGTTATTGAGAAAAAATACACTGTGTCAGCATTGACACAAGATCAATCATATGAATTTAGAATTTTTGCTAAGAATGCAGGTGGGTCTATGAGCAATCCATCTCTTATTGCTGGACCAGTGACTTGTGTGGACATTACTGGTGAGTAAAACCTTTTTTATAGACTGATTTGTGTACTTCTGATTAAGTATTTTAAGGTAGTAGTTTTAAATGTTTTTTTTTTTATAAACATTCACTTATAGGTGCCCCAGTAATTGACCTGCCTCCTGAGTACCTAGATGTTGTGCAATACAAAGCTGGAGCTTCTGTGAAGATAAGGCTAGGAATTATGGCGAAGCCACTGCCAACAATTGAATGGCTCAAAGATGGAAAGGAATTAGTGTCAAGTTCACAGCTATCGATTGAGAACACCACCGATTCATCTGCTGTCCTTATCAAGGATGCCACTCGTCTTAACACTGGAACCTATGAAATAAAGACCAAAAATGTGTTTGGCACAGCTTCTGCCTCCATCAGAATATTGATTCTAGGTGTGTAAAAACCTTTGCAGTAAACGCTCAAAAGATATTGTTGTTTTCATGATTTTCACATGAAATCAGATATTAATAATTTTTTTTGCCTTTAATAAATTAAAATTTCTAGACAAACCAGGCCCTCCAGCTGGAATTATTGAATTCAAATCAGTAACTGCTGACACCATAACAATTGCTTGGGAGCCAGTGGCATATGATGGAGGCTCCAAAGTCACCCATTATATTGTGGAAAAACGTGAGACGAGTAGATTTGTGTGGACTACTGTTTCTGACTGTATGGAAGAACGCAGAGTCTCTGTCCAGAAGTTGCTCAAAGGAGGTGAATACATCTTCCGGGTCAGAGGGGTCAACAAATTCGGAGTTGGAGATCCTCTGGAGTCTGATCCCATTATTGCTAAGAACGCATTTGGTATGAAACTTTTTTCATTTTGCATTTATTTTTATTGTTGTATTAAATAACATTATAATCGAATAATATAACTTAACCATGAATAAGTTTAAAATATATGTTTATATTTTCACACATTTTTATTACAAATTTAAGAAGAAGACAAATAAGTTATTTTTATACACAAACAAAACATGGTATTTTTTCCCATCTGTTTTTCCAGTTACTCCTGGACAACCTAGAACGCCAGAGGCAACAGAAATCACTAGGACATCTATGAAGATTGTATGGGATAAACCAGGAGTGGATGGTGGTAGCATGGTTACAGGCTACTATTTACAGAGACGTGACAAGAAGAATCTGCGCTGGATTAAAATCTACAAAGACCCCATTCATGACACCACAGCAAAGGTCCATCACCTGACTGAAGGATATGAATATCAGTATCGCGTGTGCGCAATTAACAAAGCCGGAGAAGGTCCATTCTCAGATGATTCTGACTTTTACAGAGCAGCTGACCCTGTTGGTATGTAATTCTGAGTCAGTTGTTGTTTAGTATTATGCTGAATTTTATTTCTTTTCTCGTCAATAGTGCTTTAATATTACCTTATTTTGTAAATTCCCCTATAGATATCCCTGCTGAGCCTACCAAGCTCAAAGTTGTTGATTCAACTAAAACTTCAATTACTCTTGGATGGTCCAAGCCAGAGTATGATGGAGGCAGTGAAATTACCAGCTACACTGTGGAAAAAAGGGTTGGTGCGGAAGGACAATGGGAAGTGCTAAGTAAAAAAGGCGAAGTCAGAACTACCGAGTATGTTGCTTCAGGTCTGTTGCCAGATGTTGACTACTTCTTCCGTGTATCTGCTATGAATTGTGCTGGTCGTGGAGACCCAATAGAGATGGAGGAACCAGTCCAAGCTAAAGACATTCTTGGTATATTACATATTTCTTACATTTTATTTTGCCTTTGATGCATTATTTGTTTTGGTTGTTGCAAGTAAAAAAAAATTTATTGTGGTGATTTTTATTTTGCAGAGGAAGCTGATGTTGATAAAGATGTTGCAATGAGAACTCATTACATTGTCAAAGCTGGCAAAGATGTTGAGATCATGGTTCCTCTAAAAGGCAGACCTGCTCCAAGTGTTTCTTGGAAGAAAGAAGATCAAATAATTGATAAAGACCCGCAATATGATATCCACAACACAGATACTTCATCATGCCTTGTGCTTTCGCACGTAACTCGTAACGATAGTGGCAAATACACTATTGAGATATCGAATGGTGTAGGACAACCGAAATCATTGACATTATCAGTGAAAGTACAGGACACTCCTTCTGCCTGTAGAAATCTGGTCCTGAAAGATGTCACTCGTGGCAAAGTGACCTTGTGCTGGGAACCTCCTCTCCTTGATGGTGGTGCTGAAATCACTAATTATATTGTTGCAAAAAGAGACTCCTCAAAGCGCACATATGCTGCAGTAAACAACAAATGTATGGAAACGACATTTGAAATCGACGAGCTCTCAGAGAAGATATCATACTTTTTCCGTGTATTGGCAGAAAATGAGAATGGAGTTGGTGATCCATGTGACACAGCAGAGCCTGTTAAAGCCACCGAGAAACCTGGTCCTATTAAAGATCTGGCTATGAAAGACTCCTCTAAAACATCAGTGACTCTACAGTGGAATAAACCAGATTATGATGGTGGTAGCATTATTACAGATTACATCATCGAAAAGAAACTTAAAGGTCAAGAAGAATGGGCTCCTGCAGGAACAAACAAGCATTGTGAGCATGAGGTCACAAAACTTAAAGAACTCACAGAAATGTTCTTCAGAGTCTGCTCAACGAATGAGAAGGGCACCAGTGACTTTACAGAGATTGGTCCAATTAAAGTAAAGGACTATATCATTCCACCAGAGGCAAACCTTGATGAGTATCCTGGTGGACAGGTCAGTGTTCGCATTGGTCACAATGTACATATTGAGCTTCCATACAGAGGAAAACCAAGGCCATCAGTTACTTGGCTGAAGGACAACTTGCCACTGAAAGAGAGTGAAAAGGTTCGCTTCAAAAAGACAGAAAACAAGGCAACACTAATGATAAAGAATGTCGAAAAAGAAAATGGTGGTAAATATACTCTTACACTTGACAACACCGTGTGCAGGAAATCATTCCATATTCAGGTCATTACCCTTGGAGCACCATCCAGACCCATTGGACCAATTCGTTTGGATGAAGTCAGATCAGAAAGTATAAGGATATCTTGGGACGAACCAAATGATGACGGCGGTGGAGAAATCACCTGTTACAGTGTTGAAAAACTTGACACCTCTCAAACAAATTGGAAGATGGCTTGTTCAAGTGTTATAGGAACTACTTTCAATGTGCCAAATCTAATCAAAGGAACTCAATATCAATTCAGAGTGTGTGCGGAGAACAGATATGGTGTGAGTGAGCCTCTGATTTCACAGACTGTCATGGCCAAGCATGAGCTTAGACCTCCAGGTGCACCAGGCATGCCATTTGTATACAATGTCACTAACGATGCCATGACTATTCAGTGGGACGCACCTATCTTCGACGGTGGCTGCCCAATCCTTGGATACCATGTTGAAAAGAAAGAGACCAACAGCATTATGTGGCAAAAGGTCAACCTTGTTTTGGTGACTGCAAAGGAATTCAGAATTATTGGCCTTATTGAAGGCCTGCAATACCAGTTCCGGGTCTATGCTCAAAATGATGCAGGATACAGTCGTATTAGTGATGAAAGCAAACCAGTTACGGCTGTTTCTCCTGTTGGTGAGTTATTTATTTTTTAATCTTAAAAAAAAAAAAATGTGTGAAAACCATTGTTTCTTCCTGTAAACGTAATGATGTTTGTATCATAGATCCTCCTGGAACACCTGACTATGTTGACGTAACTAGCGAATCTGTGAAACTGAAATGGGATGCACCTAAAAGAGATGGTGGAAGCAAAATTGTCGCCTACAACATTGAGAAACGCCAAGGCCAGGGACGCTGGTTGAAGACAAACTTTACAGACGTAACTGAGACAGAGTTTATAGTGACTGGTCTAAGTTGTGGTGAACGATATGAATTCAGAATTATAGCAAGGAATGCCATTGGCACCGTTAGCCCACCTTCTCAGTCTTCTGGCTATGTTCTCACCAGAGATGAAAGTGGTACGTTTATACAATACATAGCATTTACATTCCTACTATGACTCAACACCACTTGTATAATAACTATTTAACTGTATCTTTTCCTCATCTTTACAGCTGCCCCAAATATCGAATTTGGACAGGAGTACTTTGAAGGAGTTGCCATTAAAGCAGGAGAAAACATCAGGCTTAAAGTCACAATTACAGGAAGACCAACCCCCAAGGTGAAATGGTTCAGAAATGATTTGGAACTAACTAAGAAGATGGTCGATATCACAACAATTGCTGGCTCAAGCACCCTCTTTATTAGAGATGCTGATCGCTCTCACAGTGGGGTCTATTCTGTAGAAGCACAGAACCAGTGTGGAAGCAAGAAAGAGCAAATGAAAGTAGAAGTGTTTGGTATGAACCATTTTATTTTTCCTAGCACAAATTTTTTACATTAGTGTATAGTTTATACAGTGCATCTAATGATTGTCATACTTTTAGATACACCTGGAGAGCCTGTTGGACCAATTGTCTTTACAAACATCTCAGAGGGCAAAGTCACATTATCATGGAATCCACCAGAAAACGATGGCTGCTCTGAGGTCACTCATTATGTTATTGAGAGACGAGAGACCTCCAAAATTTCCTGGTCACTGGTTACAGATCACTGTGAGGAGTGTACCTACAATGCGACCAAACTGATCAAGATGAATGAGTACCAGTTCCGTGTGTCTGCTGTAAACATGCTTGGAGTCAGTAGACCACTGGATTCTGTTCCTGTCATTGCCCAAATGCAATATAGTAAGTGTTAATCTGCACTTTTATTTTAGCATATAATTTGATAATTTTATCAATTTATCTTTATTGCTATTTTTATTAACATCTAATTATTTTCTTTCCTGCAGCAATTCCAGATGCTCCTGGTACTCCTGATGCCACCAAGGTTGATAGGGAGAGTATTACCATCAGCTGGACTGCACCCACAAATGATGGAGGAAATGCAATTAAACATTACATTGTTGAAAGACGTGAAAAGAAGACTGTGCGCTGGGTGAAGGTTTTGACTAGGAAACCAATTACTGAGGTTGCCCACAGAGTAACTCATCTCACTGAAAATGTGGAATATGAATTCCGTGTTTTTGCTGTTAATGATGCTGGAGTTGGCGCACCAAGTAATGTTTCGATGACTATTAAATGTGCAGAGCCAACTGAAGAACCAGATGCTCCTTCAATTATAAATGTTACTGATGCTACCAACACATCGATCAGTCTGGAATGGACCAGACCAGGTTATGATGGTGGCATGGAGGTGCAAGGATACATCATAGAGATGTGCAAGGGAGCTGAAAAAGAATGGAAACGAATCAATGAAGATATTTCCACTGTCACGAAGTACACCGCCGTCGGTTTGGAAACAGGTGCAGAGTACAGTTTCCGCATATGTGCAGTTAATCCAGTCGGAAAAAGCAAGCCTAAAGAGATCTCTGAGCCTATACAAGCAGTAGACAGACTGTCTGCACCTGAGATTGATATTGATGCAAGTTTCCAACAGACCCACATTGTGAAAAGTGGTGGCAGCGTATGTCTCCGTGTAGCCTTCAAAGGAAAACCAACACCTACAGCTTCATGGATAAAGGTGGATGGAGAACTCGGGGTAATGGCTGATGTAACTACCACAGACACCTTCACTTATTTGACACTGGCAAATTGTACACGATATGACAGTGGAAAATACACTCTCACGCTTGAGAACAGCAGTGGTAGCAAAGCCATAACCTTTACAGTTAAAGTGCTGGACACACCTGGTGCACCAGGTCATCTTATTTTCCGGGATGTTACAAGAGGCGCCCTTTCACTTATATGGGATCCTCCAGTCAATGATGGTGGTGCACGTGTTCATCACTATGTTCTGGAGAAACGTGAGGCTAGCCGGCGAACATGGACAGAAGCAGCACCTAAGTGCACTAAGACATTTTTGAGAATTACTGATCTTTTGGAAGGAGTACCATACTTCTTTAGGGTAATGGCAGAAAACCAGTATGGCCTTGGTGAGGCTTATGAAATGCCTGATCCTATTATTGCTACTGCTGAACCAGCTCCACCCAAGAGACTGGACATCATTGATACTACTGACACAACAGTTACTCTTGCATGGTTGAAGCCCGAACATGATGGCGGCAGCCGTATCACATCTTATTCTGTGGAGGTTAAAGCGAAGGGAACAGATAAATGGGTTGTTGGAGGTTCAACGAAGAGCCTAAGTCTTGTTGTTGAGGGGTTAACTGAAGGTGCAGAGTATGAATTTAGTGTCAAAGCTAAGAATGATGCAGGTTACAGTATTCGTAGAGAGGCTCTCTCTTCTGTTGTTGTTAAAGAGCCTATTATTGAGCCAACTGCAGATCTCAGTGGCATTACCAACCAGCTTATCACCTGCAAGTCGGGCAGTTCATTTGAAATTGATGTTCCAATTGCTGGCAGACCAGCACCGAAAATCACTTGGAAGCTTGAGGAAATGAGACTAAAGGACACCGACAGGGTCGCAGTCAAGACAACAAAAAATAGGACCACTCTGACAGTTAAAGAATGCATGCGAGGTGACGGAGGAAGGTACTTCCTTACCCTCGAGAATGTGACTGGAGCTAAGACTTTCACTGTCATTGTCAATGTAATTGGCAGACCCAGTCCTCCAGAGGGGCCTATTAAGGTTTCTTCAATCACAGCTGAGTCTTGTCAATTGTCATGGAATGAGCCTGAAGATGATGGTGGAACTGAAATAACAAACTACATTGTTGAGAAACGTGAGTCTGGCTCAACTGCCTGGCAACTTATCAACTCCAGCGTGAAACGAAAATCATTCCATGTCACACATCTAACCAAGTACATGCAGTACACATTCCGTGTCTCTGCAGAAAACAGATTTGGTGTAAGCAAATCCACTGAGTCTGAAACCATTGTTGCAGAACATCCATTTGGTGAGTAATTTTGACCATATTCAATAAATATGACAATGGACATAGTTATGATTTATAACTATTAGCACATTTTATATTAACTATTTATATAACTATTTTTCCTCTTATAGTTCCACCAGGGCCTCCCACTAGACCAGAAGTTTTCGGTGTTGCTGCTAACAGCATGAGCATTCGATGGGAGGAACCATACCATGATGGTGGTAGTAAGGTCACTGGGTACTGGATTGAGAAAAAGGAGCGTAACACCATTCTCTGGGTCAGAGAAAACACCATCCCCTGTTTTGAGTGTTACTACAAGGTGGATGGCCTTAATGAAGGTCTTGAGTACCAGTTCAGGGTGTATGCTATGAATAGTGCTGGCTTCAGCAAAGCAAGTGAAGCATCAAAGAGAGCTGTGGCTCAAAATCCAGTTGGTAAGTTGAACAAAATTAATGCAAAAAATATTTTGTCAAGTTTTTGTCAAACCTGCTAATTTTTTTTTATGTATTTAACCCTTAAGATCCTCCAGGCAAGCCAGAAGTAACTGGTGTGTCAAGATCAACAGTGTCAGTTAAATGGTCTGTGCCTCTGAATGATGGTGGAAGCCCAATTGTGGGATACATTGTTGAGCGAAAGCCGTATACTGTCACTGGAGAGGGCAGATGGCTGAAGTGTAATTACACCAATGTTACTGATACAAAATTCACCATTACTGCGCTGGGAGAAGGGGAAGTATATGAGTTCCGCGTGATTGCAAGAAATGCTAATGGAGTGCACAGCATGCCATCAGTTTCAACAGGAGCAGTGACTTGCAAAGCCGAATACAGTAAGACTCACTTTTTATTTTAATATGTTGCAGTGTAATAATTGTTCAAAGACCTAAAACATCTAATTTTTTTTGTTTGTTTTTTAAAATAGCACCTCCAAAAGCGGAACTGGATAGCAAACTTCTTATGGACACAGTTACTGTCAGAGCAGGGTCAGACTTGGTTCTTGATGCGGCTGTTGGTGGTAAACCTGATCCAAAAGTCTACTGGGCCAAGGGACAGAAGGAGCTAGACCTTTGTGAGAAATATTCTTTGCAGTATTCTAACACACGTGCTCTGGCAATTATCAAGTTCTGCGATAGAGATGATACTGGAAAGTACATTTTGACAGTGAAAAATGCCAGTGGAACCAAAACAGCTGAAGTCAATGTGAAGGTCCTTGGTGAGTAGTATAATTCTGCAAATCATATTTAAAATTATATTAATAAGTACCATTAGTCAATTTTGCCTTTGTTCTTTTATCAAGATACACCGGGCCCATGCCAGGAGATCAACGTAAGCAATGTAACTAAGGAGAAATGCACAGTGTCCTGGAAAGAGCCACTGCAGGATGGAGGTGACCCCATCACACACTATATTGTGGAGAGAAGGGACACTAACAGACTGAACTGGGTCATCGTGGAGTCTGAATGCAAGGCCCTCATGTGTGACATTACCAGACTTTTCAAGAATAGTGAATATATTTTCCGTATCAGAGGTGTAAACAAATATGGAGCAGGTGTGACTCTACAGTCTTCGCCCATTATTGCAAGAAACTCCTTCAGTAAGTAAAATGTTTGAGCTATACTGCACTGGATTTTATTGTATTTTTTTTAAAGAAGGACTGTTTGATCTATTCTTTCACTTGCAGCTGTTCCATTACCTCCGGGAGCACCAGAAATTATCGCAGTTGGAAAAGACTTTGCGACAATTGAGTGGCTTAAACCTGAAAATGATGGTGGAAGCGAAGTTATAAGCTACCTGATTGAGAAAAAAGAGAGAAAGAGCGTCAGATGGATAAAAGTTAATAAAGACTTGGTACTCAAGGACACAACCTTTAAGGTTTCTGGTCTACAAGAGGGTAACATTTATCAGTTCCGTGTTACTGCCATTAATGCCGCTGGAGATAGCGAGCCTAGCGAAGTGTCTATGTATGCAGTGTGCCGATTACCAACAGGTATGTTATTCATTTACGGTATTTGTGTATCAAAATGAACATATGTAGATTTATATTAAGTTTAAATGTCACATTTCTGTCTACAGACAAACCAGATGCTCCTTCAATTCCACGTGTAACAGACACTCACAAGGACAGCATTAGTCTGGCCTGGACAAGACCAATAAAAGATGGAGGTGCAGATGTTATTGGTTACATTCTTGAGATGCAAGAATTAGGCACAGAGGAATGGATCAAGACCCATGAGAAGAACCTTAGAGTTACAGAACATACTGTGAGTGGCTTGACAACGGGTAAAAAGTACTGCTTCAGAGTTGCTGCAGTAAATGTCAATGGAGCAGGTGACTTTAGTGACCAATGTGCTGAAGTAGAGCCTATTGAAAGAATTGGTAAGTAAATAACAGTAAACATGTTTAAACACGTTTACCTAAAATATGTGAAAGATGTGAAAATTGTTAGATTAACAAAACATATTACTTTTCTCAGAAATACCCGATCTTGAGCTTCCTGATGATCTGAAGAAGACAATATGCCTGAGAGCCGGAAGCTCACTGCGTCTTCATGTAACTGTTACTGGAAGACCGGTTCCAGCTATCTCCTGGAGCAAGCCTGGTGTGGATCTCGACAACCGTGGATTCATTGAAGTGACAGATACCGCTACAACTCTTATCATTGATATGGTGCACCGCTATGATGCTGGAAAATACACCCTTGAAGCCTCTAATACAGCTGGCAAGAAGGATGCTAGTTTTCTTGTCAAGATCTATGGTATGTTTATTGAAGAAAAAAAAAGATTTGCAATGACCCTTATTTTTAGATAAAAAATTAACTATTAGACCAGTTTTTACTTTATCACCTGACAAGATAGAAGACTGACATACAGATAGATATATCATATTTGATGGTTTAATTTTATGCTTTTCAATTTTAGATACTCCTGGTCCACCAGGCCCCATTAAAATAAAGGAGCTCACAACTGAGTCTGCTCACATTACATGGGATGCCCCTGAGGTTGACGGTGGAGCTCCAGTGAACAATTACATTATTGAGAGGAGAGAGACATCAATGAGAGCCTATAAAACAGTTACTTTGAAATGCAGCAAGACGTCATATAAAATTACCGGACTGTCCGAGGGAACTCTCTACTACTTCAGAGTGTTGCCAGAAAACATTTATGGCACAGGTGAACCTAGCGAGACACCAGATGCTGTGTTGGTGTGTGAAGTGCCACTGCCTCCAGCTAAACTTGATGTAATAGATGTCACAAAGTCATCTGTTACTCTTGGATGGGAGAAACCTAAACACGATGGAGGCAGCCGAATCATTGGCTACGTTGTTGAAGCTTGCAAAGCTGGTACAGACAAATGGATGAAGATTGCTACTTTGAAATTAACAGACTTTGAATACACCATTGAAAAACTGAACGAAAATGAGCAGTACCTATTTAGGGTACGTGCTCTCAACAGCAAAGGTACCGGTGAAGCCAAAGAAATTGTTGTCCCTGTAACAGTACAAGAACAAAGAGGTATGTATCATTTATTATTTCAGATTTTGAATAGGTACACTTCATCAGTGCCAAGATTTGCTTGACTGACACTTACTTTTCTTTCACAGTTATGCCAAAGGTTGATCTATCAAGCATTCCACAAAAGATGATCAGTGTTTTGGCAGGCAAACCCCTTGAACTTAATTTGCCAATTAGTGGAAGGCCACCCCCAGTTTCCTCCTGGTACTTTAATGACAATAAGATGAAGATACAGGAACGTGTAAAGATTCAGTCTACTTCAAAATTCTCCAAATTAACTGTTCTTAACACCACAATTGATGATACTGGAGAATATACCCTTGAAGTAAAGAATATTACAGGAATTACTAAAGAGAAGATTAAAGTAATTATTCTTGGTAAGTTAGCAGTCTGATGTGAATCTCAGTATATTCTACACACACATATATATATATATGTGTGTGTGTGTGTGTGTGTGTGTGTGTGTGTGTGTGTGTGTGTGTGTTCATACTCTCCGCTTTGTATTTACTTATTATTTGATTTATTTTATTTCTTTTCATTTCAGACAAACCTGATCAGCCTAATGGACCTATTCGTTTTGATGAGATAGATGCAACCTCAGTTACAATAAGCTGGGACCCACCAGAGAGAGATGGAGGTGCACCTGTAAGCAACTACATCATTGAACAACGTGATGCTCATCGCCCAGGATGGGTACCTGTTTCTGAATCAGTCAGCAGGCCAACCTTCAAATTTACCAGATTGACTGAGGGAGATGAATATGTCTTCCGCGTTTCAGCAGTCAATCGCTACGGCTCTGGAGAATTCTTACAATCAGAAATAGTAGAATGCAAGAGTTCTAAATGTAAGAACAACAGTGTAGTTGATATTATATAGATACTGTATTTGTATCTGTATTAAATAATAAGTGCAATCAAACTAACACAAACATTTCTCTGGTGACAGCCATTCCTGGACCACCAGGCCGCCCAATAGTATTTGATGTATCTCGGGATGGCATGACCGTTGCCTGGGAACCACCAGATGAGGATGGTGGTTTGGAGATATCTGGCTACATTATTGAGCGCAAGGAGGTTAGAGCTGACAGATGGGTCCGTGCTAATAAGAACCCTGTGACGATGACAAGATACAGATCCACTGGCCTTATTGAAGGCCTGGAATATGAGCACAGAGTTACAGCTATAAATGCTAGAGGTGTTGGCAAACCCAGTTTTCTCTCGAAACCAGCTGTGGCAACTGATCCAGTTGGTAAGTGTATTTTTTTTTTTTTTTTTGCGTGTATCCTTTTGGGGTGAAATAATTCTTGTTCATATTATAACACTTGCTGATCTTTACAGATCCACCTGGCCCACCTCAAAACCCGAGAGTCACAGACACTACAAAGACATCTGTGTCATTGGCATGGAATCCACCTGATGAGGAGGGTGGCTCTAAAGTAACTGGTTATCTAATTGAGATGCAGAAGGCTGGTTCTGTAGCCTGGATTAAGTGCAATACTACACCTACTATGATTTGTGAATACACCCTGACAAAAATGCCTCAAGGCGAGGAGTTCAGGTTCAGAGTCTTAGCTTGTAATGCTGGTGGTCCAGGCGAGGCTGCTGAAGTGCCAAGATCAGTTACTGTCACAGAGATGCTTGGTATGCTACCACTTCGTTTTAATGGCTATTCATTTTACTGTTTGCTATCAGGTTTGTCATAACAAACTATTTTTTTTATTCGTATGCTTTATTTCAGAACCTCCAAGTCACGATCTTGAAGCCAAGTACAAAGATATATTTGTTGTCCGACATGGAGCGGTCATCAGACTTTTGGTTCCGATTAAAGGCAAGCCAACACCTGTTTGCAAGTGGACAAAGGATGGCGCTGAGGTCTCTAGCCGTGCAATGATTGCCTCCAGTGACGATATGAGTGAGCTTGTTTTCAAGGATGCTGAACGTTCTGACTCTGGTGTTTACGTTCTACATCTTGAAAACAAATGTGGCAAAAAGATGGCGCAAATCAAAGTCAAAGTCATTGGGCGTCCAGCAGCTCCTGAAGGTCCTCTTGGATTCGAGGACATCCAAGCTCATTCTTTAAGAGTGACCTGGAAGCCACCAAAAGATGATGGTGGCTCAGAAATCCTTGGCTACATTGTGGAGCGACGTGAGTCAACAAAGGCAGCCTGGTATACTGTGGACTCCAGAGTGGTTGACACATCTTTGGTGGTTAAAGGTCTACAGGAAAATGTTGAGTACCACTTTAAGGTGACAGCTGAGAATAAGTTTGGCATTAGTGGCTCCCTTAAATCTGAGCAGACTATTGTACCAAAGACTCCAATTTGTAAGTACTCCTGCAACTCGGATTACAAATGTACTTAACAGGTTAATCAACTATAAAAATTTACCAATAATGTTGTATGTTTCATACAGGTGTGCCAGAAGCTTCAAGCACACCACCAGAGATCATGGATGTTACTAAGTCCACTGCTGACTTGGCTTGGACTAAACCTAAAGATGATGGCGGATCACCAATCATTGGATACTTCATTGAGTATAAAGAGGTATCATCTGACAAGTGGATTCGCCATGAGAAGAGGGTTACTTCAACCATGTACACTCTTAGTGGACTCACTACTGATGCGGAATATCAGTTCCGTGTGGTCACTGTAAATGACATCGGAGAAAGCGAACCTGGACTTGCATCAGACTCTGTCATATGCAAAGATCCATTTGGTAAGTATTTATGCCTTCATTACTGAACAAATTACATTTGTTTAACTGTAATGTTTGCCTGTTTAAACCTTTTTTGCACAACTGTTACTACTCTCTTTCTGCTTCAGACAAACCAAGTCAACCAGGTGAGATTGACACTTCAGCTGTAACTAAAGATTACATAACTATTGGCTGGGAAGCCCCTCAATGTGATGGTGGAAAACCAGTTCTGGGTTACTGGGTTGAGTACAGAAGATCAGGGGAGAGCACATGGAAGAAGTGTAACAGGGAAATATTAAAAGAAAAACAATTTACTCAGGGTGGTTTGCAAGAGGCCACTGAATATGAATTTAGAGTGTTTGCTGAAAATGAAACTGGAATAAGCAGGCCTCGTAGGACTGCAGCAGGAATTAAAACCAAACTCGGTGGTAAGTATTTTCTGCAGTTCATATTTACAGTATATATATATATATATATCTTAGATGATTATGTATTTTTAACAACTAAAAAAAAACCCTATATATTTATTTTCTTTTTGAAACAGTTGCAGCTCAACCAGCCCTCAGAAAAGAGATGGATGAAGTTACTGCCAAGCTTGGACAGACTGCCACCCTAAAATGTCAAATTATTGGAAGGCCTGTTCCAGAAATTAAATGGTACAAAGGTGGAAAGGAAATCAAAGAAGGCCGCAAATATGCTGCAACTTCTGATGGCCGTAACCATAGTTTGACCATATCAGCAGACCAGCAAGAAGACGAAGGCTTGTACACATGCAAAGCTGTGAATGAAGCTGGAGAATGTGAGACCAGTGGAAACTTGGTTCTTGAAGCAGCACCTCAATTCCCTGTTCCATTAAAAGAAAAAATATTTGCAGGATGTGGTACAACTGTACGTATTCATGCTGTGTATATAGGTCGCCCTGAGCCCAAGATTATGTGGCTTTATGGAGCCAAACCTGTGGAGCCCTCTGAGAATGTAATCATTGAGAACACAGAGAGTTACACTCACTTAATCTTAAAGAATGTCCAACGTAGGGTGAATGGTGGAAAATACAGAATTAGAATCAACAACCACTTTGGCACTGCAGATACTGTAACTCAACTTGAAATCACAGGTAAGTTTTTTTTGTAAAATAAACATTATAATACTTTAAATATGTTCTTATGGCCATTGAATGTAATTTGAATATTTAACAAAAATATTTAATATAAAAAAAAAAAAAAACTTTAAAGAAAACTTTTTGTATTCCAGACAAACCTGACAAGCCAGAAGGACCTATTGTTCTTGAGGCTTTACTAAAGAATTCGGTGATAATAAGTTGGAAGGCACCAAAAGATGATGGTGGATCAATGATAACAAGCTACATTGTGGAGAAGCATGAAGACAAAGAAGGTTCAGAGTGGCAGCTTGTCTCATCATCCATCACAGGCACCTCATGCCGCATCCCCAATCTTTTGGAAAATGAAGGTTACTTCTTCCGCATTTCAGCACAAAATCGTTATGGCAACAGTGAACCACTGGAGACGCCATCTGCCATTCTTATCAAGAGTCAATTAGGTAAGCTAAGCAGTATACAAAAAAAAGAAAATGATACAAATACCTTAAACATGTTTGTTAATTGCCTTGTTCAACTTATATGTTTTACAGATAAGCCAGGTGCACCACTGAAACCTGTAGTATCTGGAGTGACCAAGACCTCCTGTGTTGTTTCTTGGAAACCACCACTTAGTGATGGTGGGTCCAAGATCAAAAGTTACATTCTTGAAAAGAAAGACAAAAAGAAGGGTGAATGGGTTGCGGTAACCACTGATGAGATTCATCAAACAGTGTATTCAGTAAAGGGGCTTATCGAAGGCCTGGAATACATTTTCCGTGTGAAATGTGAAAATCATGGTGGAGAAAGTGAATACAGTGAAGAGTCGGACCCTGTTGTTCCCCGAACTGATGTTGAAGTACATGCTCCTGCCTTTAAAGAAGATCTCAGGAACATGAGTGTGAAATACAAGAGCAACGCGACATTCGTTTGCAAGATAACCGGACAACCCAAACCTGTAATTAAATGGTTCAGGCGTGGCAAAGAAATACAGGCGGATGGAATCAAACTCAAGATCCAGGAATTCAAGGGAGGTTATCATCAACTTGTCATTGCCAATGCTGATGAGGAAGATTCAACTGTTTATCAGATCAGAGCAACAAACCAGGGAGGATCTATTTCTGCAACGGTTTCACTTGATGTTGAAAGTAAGTTTTCACAAACAGGGGATACTGAATTATTTTCCAGATTACTTTTGTTTTAATAGTTTTTTGTAAAAAAAAAAATATTTTCTTCTTCTTACAGTTCCAGCAAAGATACATTTACCTAAGAACCTTCAAGATAAAGAAGCCATCTGTGCTCTTCGTGGTGAAGTGGTGAACATCAAGATTCCATTCAGTGGAAAACCAGATCCTGTAATCACATGGCAAAAGGGACAAGATCTCATTGATAACAACGGGCAATATCAAGTCATCGTCACAAGATCATTCACATCTCTTTTGTTCACCAATGGGGTGGACCTGAAGGATGCTGGTTTCTACATTGTCTGTGCAAAGAACAGATTTGGCATTGATCAGCAGACAGTCGAACTCGATGTTGCAGATGTCCCTGATCCACCACGCAGCATCAAAGCTAGTGATGTGTCTAGGGATTCTGTTGTACTTAACTGGGTTGCACCAGCCAGTGATGGAGGAAGTAGAGTTAGAAACTACATTATTGAGAAATGTGCCACTACAGCAGAGAGATGGATCCGTGTTGCCCAGTCACGTGATACTCATTACACTGTCACCAACCTGTTTGGGAAAACAAGCTACCAATTCCGTGTAATAGCGGAGAACAAATTTGGCCAGAGTGCACCATCTGAACCAAGTGGACCAGTTGTGACAAAGGAAGATAAATCAAGAATTCTTACCTACGATGAGGAAGTCGACGAGCACAGATCTATCTTTAAGGGTAAAGCTTCTCATTCAGAGGTTAAGAATGCCCACAACAAGTATATGATCGCTGAAGAGCTTGGCCATGGGCAGTTTGGCATTGTTCATCGCTGTGTTGAGATTAGTTCTGAGAAGACCTTCTTTGCCAAATTTGTTAAAGTCAAAGGCGCAGATCAAGCAATAATAAAGAAAGAAATTGCAACATTGAATGTGGCACGCCATAAGAACTTCCTGCAACTCCACGAATCATTTGACAGTCCTGAAGAACTAGTTATGATATACGAGTTTATATCTGGTGACGACATATTTGAGCGCATTAGCACTGCAAACTTCGAGCTCAATGAACGCGTCATTGTCAATTACATCAGACAGGTATGCGAAGCTCTTGAGTTTCTCCACAGCAAGAGTTATGGCCATTTCGATATTAGGCCTGAGAATATAGTGTACACCACAAGAAGAGGAACAACTGTCAAGATCATTGAACTGGGACAAGCTAGGCATCTTACTCCAGGTGAACAAATCAAAATTCAGTACACAACGGTCGAATATTCGGCACCTGAAATTCATCAAAATGAGATGGTCAGCACTGTCACAGACATGTGGTCTGTCGGTGTTCTAGTATATGTCCTTCTCAGTGGACTCAATCCTTTCATTGCTGAAACTAATCAACAAATGATTGACAACATCTCCAATGCTGAGTACAGTTTTGAAGATGAGTCCTTTAAACAGGCAAGTGTTGAGGCGTTAGACTTTATAGATCGCCTCCTTACTAAAGACCGTAAACATCGTATGACCGCTGCTGAAGCTTTGAATCATCCTTGGCTGACAATGAATACAGAGGAACTAAGCAGTAGGTCAATCAAGACCACAAGACACAAGAGATACTACCAAGCTATGGTGAGAAAGGAATGGAACACTGTTGTCTCATCTGCTCGTATTGCTAGTGGCGGTGCTATCAGAAGTCAGAGAGGTGTAACAGTTGGCAAAGCAAAGATTGCACCATTTGAAAATGGTCCAATTGCTGGACAAATCAAACATAATGTTGCTGATGAAGGCGATGATGTCAAATTTATTTGCAACATTGACAACTATGACAGCAGTACCGAGGTCACATGGTATTGCGGAGTTCGACAACTCGAGGAAAGTGCCAAATGTGAGATTACCTACGATGAGGGGCTTGCTACAATAACCATCAAGGGAATCGCTCGATCAGATGACGGAACATATCGATGCAAAGTTGTCAATGAATACGGTGAAGACAGTGCATACGCAGAGCTCTTTGTTAAAGGTGTCAGAGAATATAGAAGCTACTACACTGCACGTGTGGTCAAGAAAGTCAAACGCAGAATAGACACAGCCCGTCTTCTACAAAGACCTCCAGAATTCACCCTTCCTCTGTGCAACCGCACTGCTTACTTTGGGGAAACTGTTCGATTTGGAGTCACCATCACAGTACACCCTGAGCCACGTGTCATCTGGCTGAAATCTGGGCAGAAGATTTCCCCTGACGATGACGACAAGAAATATACATTTATAACTGACAAAGGTCTGTATCAGTTAGTTATTCACAAGCTAGACTCTGACGATGATGCGGAATACACCGTGGTGGCACGGAACAGGTATGGTGATGACAGCTGTAAGGCTCGTCTCACAGTCGTCCCTCGCCCTGCACCTGCCGATAATACACTGAGACCCATGTTCAAGCGCCTGTTGGCGAACTTGGCGTGCAGAGAGGGCCAGAGTGTACGCTTTGAGATAAGAGTGTCAGGAACACCCTCACTAAAATGGGAGAAGGATGGTACACCTTTAGCATTTGGTCCGCAGATTGAAGTTGTCCACGAGGGCTTGGACTATTTTGTCTTACACATCAAAGACACACTTCCTGAGGATTCTGGTACATACCGAGTAACTGCCACTAATTCTGCTGGCTCTGCAAGTTGCCAATCTACACTTAAAGTTGAACGTTCCCTACATGTCAAGAAGGAATTTGTGAGTGAAGGGGAAAAGAGGAAAGCTCTGGACCAACAGCAGATTGACAAGAAAGTACGATTGACACAAATTCTGTCTGGTACAGATATCACGCCACTTATTCCTGCCGCTAAACAGGCATTAAGAGAGGCTGCAGCTATGTTTAAGCCTGCAGTTACCGCCAAAAAACTAAAGACTGATGCTGAGGAAGCAAAGGAAAAAGAAGAAAGAAAGAAACGGGCAGAGGAAAAGAGATTGAGAATGCCATATATTGTGCCCCAGCCTCGTCTTTATGGCCCTACTGCTCTAGAGGAAGACATGGAGATCAAGCACTTTAAGCCATTATCTGACATGAAGTGGTACAAGAAATTACGAGATCAATATGAATTCCCAGAGCCAATGGACAAGATTTCTCAGAAAAGACTTAAGCGCATTAGACTGTCAAGGTGGGAGCAATTTTATGAAGTGCCCTTGCCAAGAATTAAAGACCACTACAAGCCAACATGGCATATACCAACATCACAGGATGACTTGGAAACTGTACGACCAGCAAGACGAAGAACACCTTCTCCTGAAATGGAAGCTTATTACAGAATAAGAAGGCGCTCCCTTGGTGATCTTTCTGATGAGGAACTGCTTCTTCCTGTTAAAGAATACCTGTCAATGAAGAGTACTGAGGAGGAAAGACTTAAACTTGAAGATGAACTCAGATTAGGCTACTCTGCCTCTCCACCAAGTCTAAGTCCTGTACGTTTTGAACTCTCTGCTTTGCGTCCTTCATCACCAAAGAAGACTGTGTATGAAGATGAGAAAGAAGGCGAGGAAGTTCCTACCTATGACTCCTATCGCATTCCTTCAAAGTATGAGGCTGGCCCAAGCTACATTGATCTACGTCAGAGACACGATAAAGCAACTTACAGAGCTCCTAAGCAAAAGCAAAGAATGTATGAAGAAAAAGAAGACCAAGAGCTCCTTAGGCCGGTCACTACCACCACAAGGATAACTTCTTACAAGAGCCAGCTGAAGCACATGGAGTTTGAGGAAAAAACAAAAATCACAAGAAAAGAGAGAACAAAAGTTTCAACACATGCAGTGACTGAGGGCGAAATGTTCGACCTACATGATGTACCAGTGAGGTCATTTTCACCTGGCTATACTAAGGTGACACACGCCAAGGCTAAGAAATCTTCTACATTGGATGAAGACAAAAGCATCAGACTTGCAAGCACAGAGGATAAATCCGTAACCCTTGTGTCAAGTGAAAAAGTAGTGTCTACACAAGACCTGTCCGTAAAGGTTGACTACATGCAGCGTTATGAAGCAACGAAGAAAGCTTTGAAATCTAAGACAAAGTTCGAAACGGTTTCTCAACAGCCATTCAGTCTCGACCATACACCAAGGGTGACTGTAAGAATGCGCTCTCACCGTGTGGCAGCTGGTCAAAATACAAAATTCACACTAAACGTTCAATCTAAGCCAGAGGCACAAATCCAGTGGTATCACAATGGCCAGCCCATTCAAGACAGCCATAAGTATCGGATGTATAACATGAGTGGAGTGCTTTCCCTCCAAATCATCAACTGCCAGGAGGAAGACAGTGGGACATACCGTGTTACCTGCACAAATGCAAAGGGAGAAGCCTCAGACTACGCCACTCTAGACATTTCTGAAAGTGGATTTTCTTCATTTACATCTCAGCGCAGAGATGAAGAACCTCCGACTCCTTTTATACCTGAAATGACAAGAACAGATGTTTATCATGTGTCATCAACAAAGGCATCGTCTACAGCCGAAACACGCGTTTCGGAAGCGGTAACTGAAACCAAAACCTTAGATATCAAAACAGAGGCAACAGAAACAGTTATTCATGAAGAGTATGCATCATCAGAGACAAAGACTCAGACCACAGAAATTGTAACAGTTGAGGAAGCTCCAGTCGAGACAAAGAAACCAACCGTTTCTGCTACAATTCTGACTAAGCCACAGTCACTCACAGTTTCTGAGGGGGAGTCAGCTAAATTTACATGTGATGTGGATGGTGAGCCAGCACCCAGTGTAACTTGGTTAAAGAAGGGACAGGCTGTTGTTTCATCTCACCGTTATCACGTAACAACGACAGAATATAAGTCCACGTTTGAGATTTCACAAGTTGAAATTTCAGATGAAGGTAACTACACATTGGTTGTGGAGAACTCTGAGGGCAAACAAGAAGCGGAATTTACTCTGACTGTTCGCAAGCCAACACCTGTGCAAAAAGTTCTGGCTTCCCCTCCAAGAGTGAAGTCTCCAGAGTCCCCTCGTCTGAAGTCACCCACAGGGATTAAATCTCCACTGAGAATGAAGTCACCTGAACCAATTAGGTCACCACAAAGAGTCAAGTCTCCATTTACAGCTAAGTCGCCAGTTCCAAAAGAAAAAACAACCAAGCCAATCTTTTCAGTCGGGCTGGATGATATTGCTGCTGTGTCAGATACGATCATCAAGCTGGAAGTAAAAGTTACAGGTGTGCCTAAACCAGTGATTTCCTGGATGAAAGATGGAAAGGTATTTGCCAACAGTCAGTTATTCATTGTTTTAAAATCAAAAATGTCAAATGTCAAACGAACCAGAAAAAGTAATGATGGTGAATTTTCTCATTTCAGATTGTCTCACAGGGTGGAAAATATGAAATATTTGAGGAGCACGGGTCTGCATACCTTGAAATCTATGATGCTGATGTTACTGATAGTGGCGTCTATGAATGCATTGCAAAAAATAGTGATGGATCGGTCACTACAAGATGCACTGTAACTGTTAAAGGTGGGATTAAACATTATACTGGATGAAGAAATTATAGGTTGGTGTTAGTGTCATTTAATATTAAAATACAATTTTGAGTTTTATTTTATTTTTTTCCAGAAACAAGAAAATTGACAGCATTTGCTGTAGAAACAAAAGCCGAAGTAAAAGAAGAACTTGTCCGGAAGGAGTTCATTCATGAGGAGGTCCAGTCCTTTTCAGAAATTAAAGCTTTGGAAACACAAACAACATTGACTCATGGTCAGGCTTGCACACTGAAAGCAAATATCCCTGGGGCTTCAGATGTAAAATGGATTCTGAATGGAGTGGAACTGATGAATTCAGAACAATATAGATATGGAATTTCTGGAAATCACCACACTTTGACCATTAAGAGAGTATGCTCCCATGATAGAGGAATTATCACATGTGAGGCAAAAACTGAACAGGGTGTGGTCAAGTGCCAATTTGTCACAGCAGTCAGTGAAAAACTATCGAATGCACCAAGCTTCCTAGTGCAACCACGCTCCCAGAACATAAATGAAGGACAGGATGTGATACTCTCCTGTGAAATAATGGGTGAACCTACCCCAGAAATTGAATGGTTTAAAGACAATGAAGTGGTGAGTAGCATGAGTCTTGGTACAATTAAATTGTATAATTTTTTATTTCATGTACTAATGAATCTAAATTCGATGTGTTCAATTATTATGAATTCTTTTGAATTTATAGCTATCTGTTACATCAAATATGAAACTGAGCCGTTCTAAGAATGTGTACAAACTGGAGATTCAGAATGCCACTGTTGAGGACAGTGGCAAATACACAGTGAAGGCCAAGAACCAATTTGGACAGTGTTCTGCAACAGCATCCCTGAATGTTCTTAGTAAGTTTGTCTCGTTTTAATGACTCTATTACTCACAGCACCGTGCACTGCACCTCCTTTTAAAATTTGTGGTATTAAAAGATGTGGTTGTAACTGTAAAACTGAATTGTATCTATTCATACCATTATATATTTAAGCCAGCCATATCTGGACTGTACAGTATGATCTTTTGCATGCATGAATGACCTGGTCGTTATTTGCTATACTCTCACAGTTCTGGTTGAAGAACCTGTCAAAATGATAGTATTGAAGAAAAGCTCAGATGCAACCAGTATTCAAAGTAGCAGCTCTGCCTTGCATATGGCTTCAACAATACAGGAAAGAACAAGCAGCAGCTCCAGCATGTCTCAGATTAAATTTCAAAGCATGTCAGCAACTAGCATGACCTCAATGACATCTGAATCTATGGTTGCCATGGGTGCACACAGCATGATGGAAATGTCTAGCCATGCACATGTCGCGGGATCGGCCCTCACATCCATTGCATACAAACGCAAAGGTGAGAAAACGAGTGATTTTTGCCTGTTGGTACAGTATACACTGTTGAGACAGTACTAGATTTATAAAGTTAATTACCTTCATGTAATTTGTTGCTTGTTTTGTTTTTTATTCAACAGGTGTACCACCTAAAATTGAGGCTGCCCCTGAGGCTATTAGCATAGAGTCCGGAAAGATTCTGACCGTGGCCTGTGCTTTCACTGGAGACCCAGTGCCAAATGTTGAATGGTCACATTCAGGGAGGATACTGTCCAGTGAAGAGAGTAAAAGGTTCCAGATTGAGACCACTGAGGACACTACTACATTAATCATTACCGGCATAAAAGAAAACGATGCTGGAGCGTACACCCTCAAACTATCAAACGAGCTCGGCTCTGATTCTGCTACCGTCAATGTCAGCATTCGATCTATGTGAAAAAAATATATATATTAATTTAGTCCATACCCCCTTTTTCCTTTCTTTAATATATTTTATTTATTGAACGAGTAACAAAAAAAATACTGTTCTAGATGAAGACCTGGATCTGTTCTGTAAATATGAACTATTTTTATACCAAACTTGACAATAATTTATGCCAAACTAGACTTAAGTCTAAAGTTGTTATAAAATGTGCCATATTGGGTAATTATGACTTTTTGAACCATTTTTCTGTGACATGTACATAATGTATATAGCCGAATTTACCGGTTATGGGAAATGTATGAATTGTTATTTATGACAAGAATTACTTAAACACATGGAACGAAATGTTTAACAGGAGAAAGTTTCTCGCAGAACGAATACCCTGTGAAACCTGAAACAAATTATGTGCCTCAACAATACGTTGAAGTCTTAAGATTGCCTCAACAGGTAGAGAGGCTCCCTGTTGAAGTTCTAAATCAAAGGGACAAAACTATGCACTGTACATCTGTGCGTATAGTATTTCAGTTACTCAGATGAATTTATAACTTGACCATAAGACCTTGAATGCTGTTTGTGTCTTACCCTCACATAAGCAGCATGACTAGGCCTTTTGTTCAGACTGACTATATCATATCACCATTTTAATGACACGCTCAACGTGCAAGCGGCCTGCGCGTTGAGCTGATGATGATATGTGCACATGTTCTGTCAAAGGACTGTTCGAAATTGATATTATGAATGCAGCATCACCTGGCCATTAATTTCTTTATCAATTCAGACACTCTTTTGCAGAATCTGTGCCACCTCTTGGAGGAAAGCTAGGTTATATTGTGTGTGTTTTTTTTTTTTTTGTGTTAGTGTGTGTTAGTATTAGAATCTCACCTTGTCAGGGTAATTGTCAAGCGGTGTACCACAGTAACTACATCTGCTGTGCAAAGAAAACGTGAAACACGTGAATGCAATACCCTGCACTTTGATTCAATAGCAATTAATATATGTAGAATTACCTATATTATTCTGCCTCCTTGAGTTTTATGAATTTTTGATTTAATAAAGCATGAATTCAGCACCATAAATCCTTGGTGTTATACTTCATTATTGTTTCAATTGTCTATTTACTGAAAAAACGCCTTTGCAGACAATTCATTCGATATAATACTGAAATCATTCTGACAGTTATATGTTAATATGTTTCTGTCAGGCGCGAGCAAACGAAGCGAGAGCCAAATGAAAAACAACGGGTTTTAATGAAGGACAAACACGTAGCGAACACACTCAGAGAGTCCAACAGGAAACAATAACGGACGCTTGTGAGTTGTGAGTGAAGGGTTTAAGTAGGCAGGCGGTTAATGAGACCCAGGTGTGCCGCCTTAGTAAGCCGGTGATGAGCTCCGGATGGGCGGGGTGCGCACAGGCGAGGAAGCAGGGAGCTCCCTGACAGTTTCATTATGGTTATCTCAAAGAACTAGTTACTACACAGTGCATTATGCTTACAGAAGGTTGTAGAAGCAGTGGTTAATGTTATAAGGCCAAAATTGTGTAAGAAATAACTAATAATATACTATACATACTATTATATATATGAATTTGACTATTTCCGAAATAATGGATTTATAATGGAAAAAAAACACTAAACAACCCTTTTAATACAGGATTTTTTTGTGATTAGCTACTTATGCAATTCATTCTTATTTGCATCCTTTTTTTTTTATTTTAACTATGGATGGTGTTACAAAGAAGCTTTAAAAATATATAGATCTGTTCCATATTTATACATATAATAAACAGATAAACTTAACCGTAATGAGCAGGCCACGGTGGCAAGGAAATCCTCCATGAATTGACGAAAGAAAGAAAGAAAGAAAGAAAGAAAGAAAGAAAGAAAGAAAGAA
>JAAIIK010000093.1:2375387-2380387 GCA_014706435.1 Silurus glanis
GAAAGAAAGAAAGAAAGAAAGAAAGAAAGAAAGAAAGAAAGAAAGAAAGAAAGAAAGAAAGAAAGAAAGAAAAACAAACAAAAACACATGCACAAAGAGTACCTAAAAACCATACTTGTACAAGTTAAAAGTCACCAATTCAAAGTCAAGTATAATAAAAGAGGCAGGGGGAAGGCTATTTTTTTTATAAAAAATGACAACAATTACCCATTTTAATGATTGATATAAATATACTGTACATATCATTTTGTTATTATTATATTTTAATTTATGTATTACTTTTTTCTCTTTTAATTGTGTTGATATATGTCTAGAAGAACCCCTCGCTTTGTTCTAGTTTGGGATTATTGGGCAGGGTAGGCTCTGATTTATATAAAATGCAAAGTGAAATTTTGCAATAAAACGTCTAAGATAAAAATCTTCAAAGTCACCAATTCAAATATAGTTTGGGTAAAACCTTTAGAGAATCTGATTTGAACAGTAATTGAGTATTTGACTCATGTTGAACGTAAGCTCGAAGATCCTCAACACCAAGACACATGTTAGTGTGAAAAGCCAAAAACTGTTGATTTGTGAGGTTACCTTTCCTAAAATACAAATCTAATTGTACACCTCAACAATGCATTAACCAAAAGATCAAAAGGTCATACAAGTCAGTTAAAACAACAACAACAACAACAAAGTAGTAAAGTAATCTTTCAAAAAGTTCTCTTAAAATAAATAAATAAAATTAGAGTATCATTTTACAAGTTATAAGTAGAAAAACAATTAGTATTCAATGGACAGAAAAAAGGCATATAGTGAAGTAAAATGTACATATACTGAATCATAAATGCAGTTGAGTAGCAAGTAAAAGTAAAAGTTGCTTATATCTTTATTACTCAGTAAAATTAAAAAGTAGCCAAAAATTATTTCAGTAGAGTAACAAAGTAAATTTACTCACAAATGATGATAGACAGACAGACAGACAGACTGTAACTGTAAGAAATATACATGGAGAGGGTGTTAGTAGAAAGACAGATGAAGCAAGTTGAAACCTATAATTAAAACAAATAATAAAAGAAACTAATAATGTAATCATTACAAAAAAAAAAAAAAATAAATATATTAAGTATTTTTAGGTATATTTCTTGCTCGTTCTATCTCATGGAGTTTTTCCATGCCACTATCACCGATGGCTTGGGAATTAAACTTAGAGGCACCAACATTTAAATTTAAATATTACAACCTCTTTATCTCTAAAAAGCTGCTTTGGGACAAAGTACATTTGTAAAAGCACTTTTATATAAAATATCGAATTGAATATATAATATAAATATATAAAGGAATAAAAATTTAATACAAATATAAATATAATGGACCAACCTGCCTCTTTTAAAATCTAGTAGAATTTAGGATTGGGTTAAAATGAACATACAATAACCCAAGATTTATTAGCTTCTATTTTGGGAAACGTTACAGTTTATTCAGAATCTGGAGTGGAATAAAAGGGAGGCAGGAGATTGGGTTTAGTGACTGGGGGAGTATTTTAAATCAGTGCAGGTTAGTAGGCAGTGATCGTTACCATTTCGTAGATTTAAATGGAGAGCTATCCAGGCTAATGCTAGTAAATTATGGCGTGCCACAAGGGTCAGTTCTAGGACCCCTGCTTTTCACAATATACATGCTTCCGTTAGGAAATATTATTAGAAGGCATGGAATTAGCTTCCATTGTTATGCTGATGATACTATATGCTATATATCTCATCTAAACCAGGCGATACAGCTCAATTAGCTCGCATAACTGAGTGTGTTAAAGAAATAAGAGATTGGATGACCCATAACTTTCTGCTATTAAATTCTGATAAAACAGAGATTTTGCTCATCGGCCCAAAAACTAGTACACAGAAGCTCCAGCATCTCAGCCTGCATTTAGACGGATGTTCTGTAACTACTAGCTCAACGGTAAAAGACCTGGGAGTTATTTTAGACAGCAACTTATCTTTTAAAAATCATATCAATCAAGTTACAAAAACAGCCTTCTTTCACCTTAGAAATATTTCTAAGTTAAGAAATATGTTATCTATATCCGATGCAGAGAAGCTCGTCCATGCGTTCATGACCTCCAGAATAGACTACTGTAATGCATTACTAGGTGGATGTCCTGCATCATTAATAAACAAGCTTCAGTTAGTTCAGAATGCGGCAGCAAGAGTTCTTACTAGGTCAAGAAAATACGATCATATAACCCCAATCTTATCGTCCCTACACTGGCTTCCTGTTAAGTTTCGAATAGACTACAAACTACTGCTTCTCACTTATAAAGCACTAAATGGTTTGGCTCCCATGTATCTATCCAGTCTTTTAACACGCTACAATCCGTCACGCTCCCTGAGATCTCAAAACTCTGGGCTTCTAGTAGTTCCTAGAATAGCAAAGTCCACAAAAGGCGGTAGATCATTCTCACATTTAGCTCCCAAACTCTGGAATAGTCTTCCTGACAGTGTTCGGGGTTCAGACACACTCTCCCAGTTTAAGTGCAGATTAAAAACGTATCTTTTTAGCAAAGCCTACACATAACACGTCTCACATCATAACCTTGTGCTCCAGAACATCTGATCACATGCACATTATCAACTTGTGCTAATAATATCATGAACAGCAGCTACGCTAATTCCTCTCCACTGCTTCTCTTTCTCTCCCCATCCCGAGGCTTTCTGAGGTTTGGCCAGCTCCAGTCACGTCCCACCTCGTGAAGATTATGGACCTATGGGTGATCATGGAGAAGTAGATGCCGAACTTGCAAACATCCCGAACCATCTACAGATGTACGAGTGCCAATTGGATCCCACTACATGTGTGGCATTGGACCTCCTGGAGTGTTTAAAGGCTTTGGCATGGAGAAGCTGTTGCTGGATCTGTGATGATCACAAATGTTGAGCTCAGTAGCTCCTACTTTTATACCAAAGACTGTAGAAAGAACATTTACTTATAATCTTATACTCCAGTGCTCATGTTAGTTCTCACTCTCCAGTGTTCTGTATTGTTGAAAGATTTATGATCAAACTCTTGATGTCACCCAAATGAGGATGGGTTCCCCTTTTGAGTCTGGTTCCTCTCAAGGTTTCTTCCTCATACATCTAAGGGAGTTTTTCCTTGCCACTGTCGCCACGGCTTGCTCATCAGGGACAAATGCACACCATTCACCTTGACTGTTGATTTCTGTAAAGCTGCTTTGAGACAATGTCTGTTGTGAAAAGCGCTATACAAATAAACTTGACTTGACTTGACTTGACTTGATGATTTCCATTTATCCCAGTGACTCAAATCTTTAAATTTCTTTCACCGAAAATTTTTTGTGCAGATTCGCAATGCCTTGGTTTGTTCAGACTCAACTTCAAGAAGCAGATTCTTTAAAAGATTCCCTCTAATGATATTGGATTTGTAATTTATTTGGGATTTCGGCCTCATCATAGCACAGAGACAGCACTAGAAATGGTGGTAAATTACCTGTTATTGTCCTCTGATCAGGTTTTGATTTTGTCTCTTTACTTGTTTTGCTCGACCTTAGTGCAGCATTTGACACCATTGATCAAACTATCCTGCGTGGTAGACTTGAGAACGTTGATGGAATAAAGGGAACAGCTCTCTTCTGGCTCAGGTCTTATTTGACTGATCGCTATCAGTTTGTTGATGTAAATGGGGAGTTCTCCACACTCTCTGAGGTAAAGTTTGGTGTTCCGCAAGGATCTGTCTTAGGGCCACTGCTTTTCTCTTTATATATGCTGCCTCTTGGTGAAATTATTCATAAACATGGTATTCGCTTCTATTGCTATGATACACAGTTGTATATTTCAGCAAAGTCAGATGAGACATATCAGCTTAACAATGTTGAGGAGTGTGTAAAGGACAGACAGTGGATGCTTGATAACTTCCCTCTGCTCAACTCAGATAAGACGTAATTACTTTTACTAGGAACACATGCAGCTAGAAGTAAACTTTCTGATTACGTAGCATCTCTGGATGGTGTTTCTGTCTCAGCGTGTACGGCAGTCAAAGACCTTGGTGTGATTATTGACCCGAGTCTTTCCTTTGAGGCTCATGTGAATAATATTTCCAGGATCACCTTCTTTCACCTCAGAAATATTGCTAAAATAAAAATATGATGTCGTTACAGGAGGCAGAAAAACTAGTTAATGCTTTTGTTACATCTAGATTAGACTACTGTAACGCTTTACTGTCTGAGTGTATAAATAAGCTTCAGTTAGTTCAGAATGCAGCAGCAAGGGTCTTTACAAGATCTAGAAAATATGACCACATCACCCCTGTTTTAATCAGTCTACACCGGGTCCCAAATAAATCTCGCATTGATTATAAAATACTACTACTGACGAAGAAAGCACTTAACGGTCTCGTGCCGCAGTATCTGAGTGAACTCCTGTACCAGTATGATCCTCCACACCTACTTAGATCAAAAGGTGCAGGCTATTTATTGGTATCTCAAATAATGAAGAATACAGCAGGGGGCAGATTTTTCTTAGGTAAAGGAGCAGATCTGGAGGGATCATGAATATAGAGTGTTTGATGAACTTTGTATTTGTATGCTGTCACCCCATCACTCTCACATGTTCACTCAGGTTTGTTGATGGTGGTGTGGTGGGTCGTCTCTTATCCCAGAGATCCCTCATGTCGGTGTTCTCTCTTTTAATTATGCTCACATAGGAGTCCCCAACTGCACAGTGTCCTTAACTTTCATACAACAATAAGGACACATAATAATCCAGATCCTTCTCTTCCTGTCACCTCTCTCTCTCTCTCTCTCTCTCTCTCTCTCTCGGTCGAGTTAAACATGCTCCTGAGGTACCAGTGACCACTCTTCCTGCCCCTCTCTCTCAATCTGCCCACTTCATCTGGGCCTGCATATGTATGGTGTTTTCTTTGATTGGAGGCCACTCTGTGCAGCAACGGAGTAAGAACGGGAGTTTTGAGGATGGATTTGTACTGTAGTTAATGTCAGCAGT
>JAAIIK010000093.1:2382887-2398073 GCA_014706435.1 Silurus glanis
ATAAAGAACAAACTTATAGGCACTGAAATGCTATATTCCAACATTATAACCTCTTTATCTCTGTAAAGCTGTTTGTTTAAAGTGCTATACAAATAAAACTTTGATTCGTCCTTTGTTTTATGTCTATAGAGGTGAAAAAACTATAACTAAAGTCTTATAACTAAATAGTTTTTAATAAATACGCAGGCCCAAACACACACACATATGGACCAAAGGCTAAATTGTTTGTGCGCTTGTATGGGAGCGAAATTGCGTCATGCAATTGATCGACACCTTTTTCGATTAATGCCCTGTCATGCGCTTCAGGTTTACCCGTTATCCTGTGGAATAGAAAAGAGATGTAACATTATCATCTGTAATGGTCTGGTGTCCCATCACTTCCTGCCCCACAAACAGGCAAAATGACCCCTAGGCACAATTATGTGGTAGTATCAGTAGTTTAAATTAAAAGCAAAAGATAAATACACTGTACCGTATAAAACTAATGTTAATGTTATGTAATTATGTTTATTTGTTTTATTAGTTATTCCCTTATTGTTTAGTATACTTTTTTGTTATTGGGCTGGGGCTTGCTCATGGACGCTGCTTTTAGGTTAATCTGGCAACCCAGTCCCATTTTTTGCCACGCATACAGATGTTCAAGATGTCTGAGCGCTTCTCTCTGTTGATTCTCCTCTACCTTCAGGCTCTCAGCTCCTTTCTTCACCTGGTTTGTGCAGAAGAATCAGGTGATGAGGTCCAGATCGAAGTTCTGTTCCTGCCGGAAAACTGCACCCAGAAAGCCAAGAAGGGAGATTTATTACATGCCCATTATGATGGATATCTGGCCAAAGATGGGACGCAGTTCTACTGCAGGTAAAAGTACTGTGCAATCACACACACACACACACACACACACACACACACACACACACACACACTTTCTTTTACTTAAGGTGGATGTAAATGTGTGTGGGTTTATATATGTAACATGAATATCTGTGTGTGTGTGTGTGTGTGTGTGTGTGTGTGTGTGTGTGTGTGTGTATCAAACTTTGTACGAATGGATGTGTGTATGGATGCATTTATAAAATTATGTATACGTGTGTGTGTGTGTGTGTGTGTGTGTGTGTGTGTGACATTATGCTTCTTGACTTGACTTGAATTATTTAAGGTTGTGTGTGTGTGTGTGTGTGTGTGTGTGTGTGTGTGTGTGTGTGTGTGTAAACTTATGTATGGATGGGTGTGTCGGTGTATGTGTGTATGAAATGATGTATAACTGTGTGGGTGGGTGTAAGTAAGCATGTATGTACTTTGTGTGTGTGTCTCTCTACGTACATATGCATATATGTTTGTATATCACACATCAACACGTCAAAAGATCCTATTAAATGTGGTCATTAGATCTGCATTTATCTGAAAGGTACATTCTCAATGCACAGATTTATTAAATATGGAGTATATTTCCTTCAAATTCATTCATTGCCTGGAATATTTTTTTTCTATTTACATTGTCATGTTCAAGTTTTTACTCACCTTTAAACCATTAAACATTTAATAGCGTTACAGTACCTCAAATGTAATTAAAAAATTATACATGTAACACAAGTATGTACAGTAACATCATTCAGTGATGTTAAATACTTATCTGGTATTTATTAAAAAAATCTAAGAATTAAGGAAAACCAATTATACGTACAAATGAATAAATGAATACTTAAACTTTATGAGCAATTAAAAAACCTAACTGCAATATTGCAATAATAACTGAAATTCTTATTGATTTCTGAACTTAATATTGCTTTATATCCTGGAATCTGGATGATTCTCCCATTTTAATATAACCAAAAATTAAACATACCTAAATGCTCAAACATGTTATTTCAGGAATTTAATGACATTTCACAGACCTGCACTTAAAAGTTTTTTGTCTTTTCTATTAGTATAAATAAAAATCATGCAACTATGCATGCACCATATTGCTTGGAACATTTTTGACTCAACTTAAGTGCACTGGTTTTCTGCCTTTGTCCTCCTGCAGTCGCTCAGCTAAAGACGGACAGCCTCACTGGTTCGTTCATGGGGTCGGTGAGATCATCAAGGGCCTGGACATGGGCCTGAAAGACATGTGTCCTGGCGAGATGAGAAAGATCATTGTGCCTCCTTCATTAGCATTTGGTGAGAAAGGGAAAGGTAAGAGACCCTGCTGTTAAGAACGCTACTCTACCATCCAGGTTTAATCCTAATGATAGTTAACTGTTTGTATGGAGTTTCACATGTCCTCGCTCTCCAGTGTTCTGTATTGTTGAAAGATTTATGATCACACTCTTGATGTCACCCAAATGAGGATGGGTTCCCTTTTTGAGTCTGGTTCCTCTCAAGGTTTCTTCCTCATAACATCTAAGGGAGTTTTTCCTTGCCACAGTCGCCACGGCTGCTCATCAGGGATAAATACACATCGTTCACCTTGACTGTTGATTTCTGTAAAGCTGCTTTGAGACAATGTCTGTTGTGAAAAGCGTTATAGAAATAAACTTGACTTGACCGAAATTAGAAACTGCAATACACACACACTGAGATGATGTTGATAGTGGAGGCTGAAAGATATATCAAGGATCAATTTTCTTACATCACTTGATTCATTCACCAAATTCATCAACTGCTTTTTCCTGTTTAGGTTCATGATAACTTTTGAAAGGTGGTAGCGCAGTGGTTAAGACTCTGGGTTACTGAATAGATAGTTAGGGGTTCAAGCCCTGATATTCCCAAGCTCTCAATCTTGGGGCCCTTAACCCTCTGTGCCCCAGGGGGCTCTGTAACCACAGCTTACTAACACTACTGGAATTGGCAAGAAAGAACTTCAGTGTGTGTAGTACAAGTGTACAGCACTTTTTTCTTTACCCACCTTACTTTTGAGAATGCGGTGGTCTAGTGGTTAGGATTCGGCGCTCTCACCGCCGCGGCCCGGGTTCAATCCCCAGTCAGGGAACCTAACCCAGCCATTAGGGTTGCACAAGCCAGTGCACTCTTAATGCCGGTCCCAAGCCCGGATAAATACGGAGGGTTGCGTTAGGAAGGGCATCCAGCGTAAAACGTGCCAAATCGAACATGCGGATCACGAATACGGATGATCCGCTGTGGCGACCCCTAATGGGAGAAGCCGAAAGAAAGGTTTTTTTTACTTTTGAGAATATCTTGAGAATGCGAGGTGTGAATTGGAAATAACCTTGAATGGTCAAGCCACCATGCATATACACACCTTCACACACTCATTCACACCTAGGGGCAATTCAGAATCACCAATCCTCTTACAAGCATGGTTTTAGAAGGTGGAATTAACATAGCATAGCCTAATAGATTAAGATTTTACATATCTAATGGTTCTTAATTTTTTTCCTAATCAACTTTACTTTATTTATTTAATTATTTATTTATTTGTAGATCCTGTGCCACCTAACGCAACCGTGATCTTCAAGGTGGAGCTGTTGCACGTGCGACGAGGACCACGCAGCATGGAAGCCTTTAAGGAAATGGATCTCGACAATGACTTAACTCTAACGAAAGAAGAGGTGTGTTGATCTGGATCATCCTTCCCTGTGTTGTTTTCCGTGTTTCCTCATTTTTTTCAAATAGCCAGTGTAACTCTCTTTGTTTTTACCAGGTGAGAAAACACTTAAAAATGGAAGCAAAGAAGTTGAAAGTGGAGAAAGAAGAGTCTTATTTCGACGACGTCGTGTCCGACGTCTTCCGCAGGAACGACCACAACGAGGACGGATCGCTGACAGTAAAAGAGTACAATGTCTACGAGCACGATGAGCTGTAGCTGCCAGTAGACGCTGTATCTCCTCACAGGCGTGTTCTGCTTCTGAGGAGGAGACTATTAATAAATTACCACTAGGACTATGCACACTTTTAATAAAGATGATTTTTGGAGAAATGTTTGTCTGTGGTATGCAGTTAAAATGGTATATAAATTATTTTGTATTAATCAGCATCAAGCAAGGCATTACAAACATTCAAGCTTTAGAAAGGTGGTGGTACTGATAAGCCACTGATATTGTTATAGTTAAAGCGATATCAGTATTTAAATGAAGGGTTGGCTGGAAAAAGTGAAATGAGATACTTTGTATAATTGCATAATTGTCTGTTTTATTTTCTAAAATTCTTGCAAAAATAAATACAAACCATGAATACATTCATTACAATAATAAAATCCTGGCACATGTTAATTTAGTTTTTTATGGCAGACGTGGCCTTATTGTTTAAGAAAAAGAACTCATCACACACACACACACACACACACACACACATATATATATATATCTATATATTGCCCATTTTTCATGTTTCTAACACATCAACAAAATATTCACTTGCCACCTAATAAATCCCACCCACTAACAGCTGCCATGATAAAGAAATAATCTGTGTTATTTTATATATAAATGCATAACTAAGAAAGAAAGGAAAATTATTTCTTCACATATCCCAGTGATGTTCGTCAGACATGATACAGGAAACATGGAGCACAGAGGGTTAAGGGTCTTGCTCAAGGGCCCAAATGTGGCAATACTGGGGGCTTAAACCCCAGACCTTCTGTTCAGTAACCCAGAGCCTTAACCACTGAGCTACCACCTCCCCAAAACACAATGAGTCAGAAGTGGGAATCAAATCCACACCTCCATTTGGAGACCAGATTGGAGGTAACAACCAAATGCAAAAAAAAAAAAAAAAAAATAATAAAAAGAACTGGGCATAAAAAGACATAAAACATAATTATTATTTTTTATATACATTTATATATGCAATAGAAGTATGCAATATAATCCAGTGATATTACATACTTAGCAGATAATAATAGAAAAAGAAATATATAAAATTTTATCAAAAGAATGCATGAATGAATGAGCAGTTAAAGGACCTAACGGCAGTTTTGCTATAATAACTAAAATTCTCATTGATTTCTGAACTTGATCCAATTGATAGCGGACAAAATCTGTATTTCCCCAATGTATGAGTTCCAGAACTCAACACTACTGTATATATATCACTTTTTATTCAATCTACCTTGTTGCATTGAGTACATTGTAATAGATCCAGGTTTCACAAGGGGGCTGTCTAATGCAACAGATACAATTAGATTTGCCGCACACAAGTCCGTCTGGAAAACTGCTTTGTGCATTTCAGTGTTTTTTTTTCAGCTGCTTCTGGATTGGGTGTGTATCCGAGTAAGAAAGACAAACAGAAGAATTAAAGAGAAATCAAATACCGATTGATTTATACTCAATCACAAAGAGTTTCGTAAAATGATCAGAAATTGACACTGAGCATAATCTATTTGCATAAAGAGAAAGAAAGCTGGAAATGCAAATGAAAAGGTGTATATGTGTTAAAAAAAAAGGAGCTACACTTCACACTGAATTTCCTTTTAAGATCAGAATCAGAAAGTGTCAATAAAGATGCAGAAATCTGAACTTTTATAATGTATTTGAGTTAAATCCAGTGATCTCCTTCCCTTCTCCTCCCTTCCATTCCCTTTCACCCACCACAAGCAGCAGAGATATGACATAAGCCATGTCCGAGCCAAGAGATCCAAAGCAGATCCAGACGAGAGGGGGAGGGTTTTGGTCAAAAAGGAGGAGAACAAAAAGCCCAGAAAGCAGCAAGCATACTTTACTTTAAATGCAAATCCAAAAATCTTGGATGATTCTTAGCAGACAGTTGATTTTTTTTTTCCTTCTTTAAAAAACAAGAGGTGTGTATCAGTAGTAGTAGTAATTTCAAACCTGAAGCACACACAGTAGTGAAACATTGTTGAAAAAAATCTCTTTTAATAAGATTCTCCCCTTCCTCTGGTAAACTGGGGTACTGACCTTTAACAGTAAAGTTGGTCGTTGGTTCTGTGGGATGTTGGGTGGTTGGCTTGATTACAGGTCTCCCAGAGTAAATGCTACTTAAGAGGTCTGGGTTAAGGACGATAATTTGTTTCACTCAGGCACCTCGTGTTCCCATGAACTTCCCCTGTGGAGTGGAGTGCATTACAGTTATGTAATGCCACATAGTTGCATAATGCCACAGTGATGAAATTGTGACTCAAGATAAAATACTATGAAGATAATAAAGAAATGACAGTTTCAATTTCAATAAATGATTGGCCAAAGCCACAAGAGAAAGTGAAAAAATAAATGAAAAAAATAAATAAATAAATAAAAAAAAAAAAAAAAAAAAAAAAAAAATATATATATATATATATATATATATATATAGTTTGACACTTTTTCACATAAACTTAATATTAACTAAATATAGTAATATAAATAAAATATAAAAATTTATATTAACAGGAGTATCAATAATTCTTTAAATATGCAATGTGAGTACTAACATTGGTAAAGAAGTAGTTATTTCAGATTTTTCTTTCTGTCTACCTAAAACATGCACAGGAATAAACAGAGCATAACAGATGTGATAACTACACATCATTTGTTAGATGAAATATAATGTACTGCATAAAATCTGGTGTTAATAAAACATAATAATTATGTATTTGGTGGAGTGAAAGTCCTGTAAAAGCACATCCCGAGGTGTGTCATGTGCTAGTATACCAGTTCAATACATCATTCATTATATAGATATTCGGTGCCACCCAGATAAAGATGGGCTTCCTTTTGAGTCTGGTTCCTCTAGGTTTTTTCTTCATGCCATTTCAGTGAGTTTTTTTCCACTGAATCGCTCATTAGGTACAAACTTATAATTATAAGGAACCAATACACACTGACAGACACAAATTACATATTGTTCAATGTATCTCTTAATAGGTACACTTGCTGTGGACCATCCACCAACCGAATTAGTTCTGGTTATTAGGTGACTCACATTATTGTGTTATTATTGATTTTTTTATTAACTGTCTTGATGAATATCTGTTCTGCAAAAAATAAAAATAAAAGTAGCACTGACACTGGAGAATCCTTCCATTAATGTTAAATAAGCATGTTTTACAAAAAGCAACACCATATCAACAGTTATTTGCATTTCTTTGCTATATATGTATTAAATCCATTTATTATTGGCCTTGGATGTGTTGTCAGAGCTGCTGCTATAGAATCAACACCTATTGACCAATCAGATTCGAGAGCATTTCTAGTGAATACTAGATTATATAAGTTAGTTACTTATTAATTAATGGGATTTTTTAATTTATCTTTATCTTAAATGTATATTTTCATTTTATACAATTGAGCAATTAAGGGTTGAGGGTCTTGTTCAAAACTCTGATCACTAGTTCAGCATTCAACACTGAGATACTGTAACACTGGCAATAAATATTATAGTTCATTGATTGAAGCCTAGAATGACATTCTTTGATCAAGAATATTAACTAGAATAAGATTATACAGAATTCGATTATTTTACTGTAAGAGGATATCATGTTTTTTTTTTGACCTGCACACACACTTTTTTGTGCCCATTAAAAAAAAAGTAATAAAAAAGTGCAGGATTTATTAAAGTTTAAAGCCACCAGCATATGAAAATTCCCAGGAAGCCTTGTCACCTTGTCTTATCACAGAGTGTCTTTGTGTGAGAATGAACACTTCCATTGTACAGTATAGTTCAATACACCAGCATCAAGCTCAAGATCAAATATAGCCCCTCAATCCTCACCCTTATTATGTAAAAAAGATGTGAAGAATGATATAGATTTGTCATTAAATTTAAAGACCCCATGTTGGAAAGAGTGATGGAGTGTTAAAAGGCAAAGTAAAGGAACGTCTTGTATAAGCGATGGACGATGAAACTCGTATACGTGAGTTCAAATATAGACGTATAAAAAGTACCGTGTTCCATTTTTCAGGAAACACTGTAAAGCGGGAAACTGAAGCGTCGTGGCTGTGGTGTTCTCAGGGTGAAAAAATGGAAAACAAGAAAACGGGCAATTTCTTCTCGGGAACGTTGGCAAGGTTGCCTGCAAATGTGCAGTTGCTGGAAAATGTGTCCCTGCAAAAACCCATGCTCGACTAAAAAAATATTCGGAGACAATATCTTCTAAAACTACAACCGATCCGTGAGTAGTTACGGATGAAAGTACCACATTTTGAGTGTGGTAGCGATGCATTCACAAACTAATCAACTTCTAGTGTTAGCTCTTTCAAGTGCATGCTGGGAGCTACATCTCCGAAGAGCTGTAATATGTATATGTTAATGATTCTCCAAAATTTTTAATTACATACAATGCAAAAGATCCAGTGAAATAAAAAGCAGTTATTTCACACAATGTGTAATGTTTATAACCAGTTGAAGCACATTTTTATTTTTTTGATTGTATCTCTATAAAAAATCATTGTGGGTGACTGTGAGCAAAAAAAAAAAAAAAAAGGTCTCTCTGTAAAACTGCTTGTTATAACCCGGTGTTTAATGTAGAATATTGAGGATTTGAAAATCAGAAGAGATAAAGTATAATCTCTCTAATGTTTTCATTCATTTTTACCAAATTTGTAGTACAGTAGTACAATACAAACTTTAGTGTAGTTGACTTTTTTGACTCAAAAGATAAAAAAAAGGAGTTTAAGGAAAAAAAAAATATATAACCAATATCTGGGAAAAGGACAATAACTTTAGCCGGATACAAAAAAATATGCTAAGAATTGTTTCAGGAATCAGTTCTTATCTGACTAGCTGAACACAGATGGATTTCCCATCACTAAAGTGAGACGTAAACAGATTAGATTTTCCAGCAGGGGGATGGAGGACTGGCGATTGCGTCACAGAAAATTGTGCAACAGAGACAAATCATAACAATAATGGAAAAGGGTCAAAAAGTTATCTACTCATTTTAGACACAAATGTGACTTTAGGAATTTTGGTCTCTGATACACCAGTAACATGACTGAGTTTTCCTTATAGAAAAAAGCACATGCATCTCACATTCAACACTGATTGACGGCCCACCACTAACGTAAATTTGCAGTTAATAGAAAAACAATTATTCAATAATAACTAATTCAATAACTGTGATTTGAATTATAGCCAGCACTATCGGTAGAGCTGATGAAGAAGATTCTTATTTATTTCATTTAAGACTTGAAGGTGTGCCTTGTAATGCATACTCGCAAACTAAACAAGAGGGGAATCTCTCAGACAGTGTGTGATATAAAATATAATAATACATACTGTTGCAGTTGCAGTTTTTTTGGGCAATGATGGTTGTTCATGTATTTTTTAGTGAACAGATTTTTTTGTGCTAAGCAGAAACAAACCTCAGGCAACTACAATCATAGAAAGAAGTCTTGCATCACTGACCTTTAAGGACTTTCAGGATGTAGGAGTGCATCAATGAGCCTCGGTCACCGGTTCACCACTGTTCCTTCCTTGGAGCACTTTTGATAGATACTGATCACTGCAGACCAGGAACATCCCACAAGAGCTGCAGTTTTGGAAGTGTTCTGACCCCATCACAATTTGGTCCTTGTCAAACTCACTCAAATCCTTACGCTTGCCCATTTTTCCTGCTTCTGACACATACACTTTAAGGACAAAATGTTCACTTGCTGCCTAATATATCCCACCCACTAACAGGTGCCATGATGAAGAGATAATCAGTGTTATTTAATTCACTGGTAACGTTATAACGTCATAATGTTATGCCCGATCAGTGTATATTGGTGTCAGCTAGCTTATTTTTTCCACATAGGAACTGGATATCAAGCCTGTGTATTTGGGTGTGACAGGTTCTTGTTTTATTGGTACAGTAAAAGAAAGAGTGCGTAAAAGCTTGCATGTTTATATGGAAGCGGGCGAGGCTCTGGTAAAGTGTCATGGAAATGCGTAAATACTGGTGTTTACACTACTGTAAAATCTTTGTTCTTTCTTTCATTATCTCTTTTTTTGTTTTGGGGTATTTATAACAGGAGACCACATCTAAAACAGAAAATGACACCGTCGGTTTCTTAACTATGTTTAAAGAGAAGACGCAGCGCTATAGTTTTTACTTCAGTGATCCTGTGTAAAGACAATTACACACAAGTGCAAGTGCAAACCGTGTTTACAATAGACACAACCACACACACAGTTATAATTACTGCACTTGAAAAACAATGTTTTGTGCTTGCTGTCAACAAATATACACCATTAATTGTATGCATCAAGAATAGTAAAGAGAGGAGCACGTTCTGCTTCAAAGAACTCTCTGAACTCTGTGAAGATGTGAAAAAAATGGCCCGAATGTAAAAGATTGGCAGGATCTTTGCCATACATTCCTATTTTGGTTCTATTTTTCTTCCAATCAATAATTTCTGGAGAACCGTATTGAGAGAGAATTGTCTTTTTGGTGATTAAAACGACTATTAAAACTATGACTGTCAATGTTATGCTTAGTAGGTTTTTTTAAAAAAAAAAGAAGAAAACTAACATTGCTTTCACTTGTGTTCTTTTTTTTTTTTTTTTTTTTTTTTTTTACACAAAAAGCCAATAACCAATATATTTTCTTCTTTGAGTTTCCAGTTTTTGGTCATTTGTAACAAGGAACACATGTAAAACTGACTGTTAGTTTCTCCATAACAGACTGCATGCATTGTGTGGTGCTGCGCCTTGTGTAACACTTTATATGAGAAAAATTTACGCAATAAATTCTGCAATTTCAACTGAAGTGCTTGAATATTATATACATATTTGTAAAAGTAATATCAGTGGTACACAAACACCACCTCATTTGTTAAATCGTGTCTATGCAAATATCGTCCATTTCCTCAACAATAAAGTAAATATGATCACAATGGATACAGGCCACCTAAAAAAGGACATAAGAGTAAAAGGTACAGATAAAAGCATCTAAAAAGTTATATTAAGACATGCTGTATTTTAGAATCATGCCACTCTGTTTAATATGTGGGTAAGGAATGTATAGCAAACTCCCCCGTGTACTTCCAGGAAGTGGTTTTATCAGACTGACGTATTAAGTATAATTCACTAAACAGATCTGTGCGCTGAGGTTACTGTTAGACATTCACCCACAGACAAGGCTAGAAGCTAAACCCCCTTTTCAAAGCAGAAATCTAGAGTTCCTCACTAATCACAAACTGCAGGGGGTGAAAAGCTGTTTGGGGAGGAGAAAAAAGTTGGATCAGAATGACACAATTCTTACATGACTCAGGACAGATAATTAATGCAACACTGTAGACAGTTTAATTACATTGTGTAATAAAGTAAAAAATAATCAGTGATGTGATGTACCCCAATGTAAAGAGGTTTTACTATTACCACCTCTGTGATTATTTTTCTATAATTAAATGCTATTTTATTCTTCTTTTAATATAGTACAGATATTCTTATGTAATATTTCATGCTTTTCATCAATATATAGCTACATTTAATGTTGCAAAATGAGTTCCTCTTATCACTTAGCATATTAATAACATGTTCTCTCACCAGCCTTTCATTTTTCCTCTTTATTGAAAATTACAGCTTGTCATGTTACAAACCAATTACACCATCATGAAGACTTTCCTGTGGCAGAAAACCTAATGACTGATTACAAAGCATTAACCATTGAAAACACTTTACTTAAACATGAACTAAATATCTGATTTACAAAATCTTAACCCTATTTATTATTCTAGGTGGGTTTCTCTTGGGTGTGCTCAATTTGTAATTTTAAGTTGGAGTTTCTATCCAATCAGATTTCAGCGCTCACATTACATATTACCGCAGTCAAAGGTATCTATCTGCCTTAAGGCCAGCACTGTGAACACTGTGTGCTTTTATTAGAATAAACGTTATGTTTTCTGAACTGGTGCTTTAACCAATCAGACATTTGGCCACTCCAAAGCCCTCTAGCTGGGACCCAAACATGTCAGACTTTTCCAGTCTTTTGATTGGACGGTCAGCACGTGAGTCAGAGCTTGCAAACCGCATCTGTAGCAAAGTGCACAAGTGCACAAACCTTACAAGGACATTTACAAGATGAACGTTTCAAGAACAACTGGTTATCACGAGGACATTATGCTTTCATTTGAACCATTTATACGTTTGTGTTTTCTTACCTGTAGAATTTGCACATGTGCAGAGGAGGGACATTAATTATATTGGTAGAAGAATGCTGAGGATGGAGCCACCAGGTAGGAGGAAAAGAGGAAGACCAAGGAGGAGGTTCATGGATGTGGTGAGGGAAGACATGCAGGTAGTTGGTGTGAAAGAGGCAGATGTAGAGGACAGGGTGGTATGGAGACGGATGATCCGCTGAGGCGACCCCTAATGGGAACAGCCGAAAGAAGAAGAAGAAGAAGAAGAAGAAGAAGAAGAAGCAGACGCCCTTATCCAGAGCGACGTACAAAAGTGCTTTGAGTCTCTAGCAATGAATAAATCTACACTGGTATGCAAGATTACAAACTTAATATAAATATAACTCTTGAATTCTACAAAGCAAACTTGGAAAGTGCTAATTTAAGTGTTTCAGGAAGAGGTTGGTCTTCAATCGTCACTTGAAGATAGTCAGGGACTCCGCTGTACGGACATCTAGGGGAAGTTCATTCCACCACCTCAGTGCCAGAACAGAGAAGAGCATAGATAAAATGCACAAAAATGCACAGAAATGCAAAAATGCATTTAATGGAGTTGATATAGGCGCTTCTGCTAGAGATGACGTATGCGGGCGGTGCAGCTGTGGCTGCAGTGAAAGAAGACTTGTTGAATTGTCTGTTGTGTTTTTTGCTGTAATAATGGCATTTCCTCTTGCTGCATGAGATACCTGTCTGTTATACAGAGTTTCTGTATAATAATAATGGTTTTCTATAGCTGTGGCGTCTATAGCTCTGTGTACTTAAGATAAAGTAGAGATACCTTTGGTGAAATATTACTTCAGTAAAAGTAAAAGTGTCCCATTATTTTTTCACTTGAGTAAAAGTACAAATGTTTTTGCCTTCAAATGTACTTAAGAATCCAAAGTATTATGATTTGCTATGTCTATAATGTTCCTATTATCATTTTTGTCACAAGACTCTTTACTTAATCAACTCAGTTTATGGGAAAAGACTTTAAATGTGACTCTCAGCACACTGATCTATTAATAAAATTATATTAATGAGTCAAAAATGAGTATTACAATTATCATGAGCCAAAACCTTTCAATTATAAAAAAAACCAAAAAAACAGTGCAAATACGGCCACGGCAAGTTAGATTCAGGAGTTTATTCCATTATTAATTATTCTCAAAATGTTCGGCTTTGCGTGTTGATCTGATGCTAAACTGTATGTTTGTGATAAGTAGATCACAAACCACCAAGCAGCAGTTTCGAAACAGAGTGCGCGCTACACTGTTTGGTGGATTGTTGTGTGATTGACCAGTTAAATTTGTATCCACTCATAAAAGAAATGCTGATTTTTAAAATGCAGTAAAAATTACGATATTTTCCTTCGTAATGTTAAATAAAAATAAACAAAGTAAAAATAAAGTAAAATAACAAATTACATTTACTTCCTTTCTGTCCACCTCTACATAATGATGATATTAAGAGGTGGATTGATTCAGGTAGAACACCACTGACGGCCTTGGTGTGAAATGCATGGCGCACCACTTATGTAAATGAGCAGTTAATAGAAAAATGATTATTCAATAATAACTAATTCAATAACTGTGATTTGAATTATAGCCAGCACTATTGGTGGAGCTGATAAAGAGAATTCAAATTTATTTAATTAAGAATTTAAGGTGTGCCCTAATATGCATTCTCGCAAACTGAGCAAAAGGGGAATCTCTCAGACAGTGAACAGAAGCTAGTCAGCTAATCAGCAGTTAATAGAGATAAAACTTTCTTTCGGCTTCTCCCGTTAGGGGTCGCCAAAGCGGACCATCCGCATGTTTGATTTGGCACATGTTTTTACGCTGGATGCCCTTCCTAACGCAACCCTCCCCATTTATCCGGGCTTGGGACCGGCACTAAGGCTTGTGCAACCCTAATGGCTAGGGTTGGTTCCCTGACCGGGGATCGAACCCGGGCCGCAGCGGTGAGAGCGCCGCATCCTAACCACTAGACCACCATAGAGATAATGTATGTTTTTCTGTGCTAAGCAGAAACAAACCTCAGGCAACTATAATCGCAGAAAGAAATAACCAAATTGAATCACTGACCTTTTAGGATTTTTAGGGGGATGTAGAGGCCCTGCCATGCTCTTGGCATTAGAAAACATGTATCTCACATTGCAGCTCAAGAAAACAGTCAATTAGATAGCAGCGTAAGCAAAACAAAACAAGAATGCTCATTTTCAGGTCGATTTGTAAAGAGCCGAAGCAATTTTATGCCGAATCTGTCAGTAAAGTTTGCAGAAGTGCAATGGAAAGTAGAAGCCTTATGCAAGCTTCAAGCGGACAAAGAAAGCAAACATGTTTAACGTGTAGGAACAGCGACCGGGCAGAACTGTATAAATAACACATGACACTAGGCTGTCATTACTCAGGCATTAGTTATTTGTAAGATTACCTGCTCGGGGCCACCTTTCATCCGTCTTTTCCTTTCAATCAGCAGAACGAAAAACACTCTGTATTAGACATTTTTGCATTGCATTAAGTGCATCTGTACAGGCATGTAAGGCAGTAAAAAAGATAAGCATCAAAGATATCAACTCTCAATATGCAGATTTTTTTTTTACAGGTAAAACGAGCCATCCTGTTTTTTTTTGTTTTACATTCTGGCGTGCAAATGTTCCTTCTTTTGATTTTATATACTGGAGTTGCATGTCATGTACTGTATTTAAGAAAACAAAAAATACTTTTCCTTTTCTGCCAGTTAAATTCATCAAAAAGTGCGGAGGAGGAGGAAATGGGCAGGGATGCCATGGCGCCACACTCACATCATTTCTGCTTCGAGTGATTAACTATACCCCGACACCAATGGGACTCACGTACTACATGAGACATGTGGGAAATGGGGGGAACATGTGGAATAAACCAGTGCACATTTTTTACTGATGAGAAGGAGGGGAGAAAAAGGAAAACAGCAGTTCATTTCTTCCACTGTAAAGGCATGACATCAGCATTATGCTAGGTTGTTTTATACCCCGTGATTATCATGGATTATTGAAGCAGGCTTTTTTTTTGTTTGAGCCTGGGGGGACGTTTTCTCTTTCCTGCAAGTTGAGAGCCGTGCAGTGCATTTTGCCCCAGAGGCAATCTCTCTCTCTCTCTCTCTCTCTCTCTCTCTCTCTCTCTCTCTCTCT
>JAAIIK010000093.1:2399420-2413606 GCA_014706435.1 Silurus glanis
CAGTTTTCCCTTGCTGCCCCCCCCCCCCCCCCCCCCCCCCTTTCAATTCAGTTTCCTGGCAAGTTTCACTGTGAGGCCTTGGGAACATAAAAACTGCTTAGAGTGGAGGTTTTTTCCACTTGAGATGCTCGACAACAATTCACTGCCATTAACCATTTCCAGGCTCTGGCATATTTTTAGCATATCATTTCCCTTCTAAGAGACAAACGTGAAATGGTTGTCATTCACAGACGCCCATTAGTGGCAGTGGTTAAGTTCAAACCAACTGCACTTTTGTACTACAAATGACTGTTTTCTATCAGCTTTACTCACAATATAGTGTAAGATTGTAGACCATCTTAAAGCCCCAGTTTATTATTCATTTATTCATTTTATTTAAGGAATAAAGCACTTCATGACATGCTGGGAAGGAGCAGGGTGGTGTGATGAAGCCTAACACAAAGCTTTGTGAATTGAGTATTTTCTGATAACAGCGAGCCCAGACAGGACTTATTCTTGAATACTGAAACAATTTGCCAATAAAAATTTTCTTTGCATTTTTTTCTGTAAAATGTATTACTGAACAAAACACTGTATATTTCATTCCTTCATGGATATATTGAACCATTTAGAGTGATAAAATGTCTGCAATAAGTTATCACTTATTCCATAAAAGCTATAAACATCTGTTCCATCACCAGCCTCTTTTGTCTGTCTGTCTGTCTGTCTCTCTCTCGCTCTCTCTCTTTCTCTCTCTCTCTCTTCCTCTCTTTCTCTCTCTCCCAGTTCAAACTACAACAAAAATACCTCATGTCATGTTACGGAAAAAATAACCAAGGCTTCTGTCCTCATGACTAAAGAAACAGCTTTATCTTGACAGTTATAAAGTGCTGACATCGGAAACTCTCCAAAAAAAATCACAAATATGCTTTTCACTGTTACAATCAAAGGATGATATGTTTTTAATGGATTAATTATAAAAATAGCCATGTATTTTGTGGAGCATCATGTGGTTTTACTATAGAAAAGATAAGTTATAAGAACGAGTACATTAATATAAGTATGTTATTTGCAGCTGGACTATTGTCAGAGCTGCCTTTAGAGAAAATTAATCTGCTTCTGAATAATCAGATTTGAGAATTCAACAGTGTATAGATATAAAGTTCATTATTCAGTAGATACAGTGTGTAAAAATGTGTTGACTTCCCTCCTGTTTAAGTGTTTAAATCATGGAACATCTTTAATTGTCAGAGTATCAGATAGCTGCCATTGACAAATGATACACATTCTGGAAACACTATACAAGACGCATGTCTCGTGATGAGATTCTGAGGTGCAGGCCGGCTACAGCTGGAATGAACATTTAACTCGGCTAAGTTTTGCTCCATGTCATATTTTCCAACCCACAACTGCAAGCTTTATGGACGTCTGAGCGAAAATGCGGCTGTATCCTGAGACAGATCTGTTAGTCATCATTCCACAGTTGAGTCTCAATGCATGACACACGTTACTACTCTTTGTGGGAGACATGCACCCATCTACCACATTCACCTCTGCTTCCAACTGCAAATATGCTATTAAAAAAGAATGGAAAATTATAGGCTGTTTTTTATTTATTTATTTATTTTTTTTTTTACTTGGGGCCAAACAATCATACAATCACACAGGTTATTCATCTCTCTTATCTCCAAATTTTAAGTTTAAGACTTATTTTTGTAACCTCCTGCAGAGTCTCTACAGGATTGCAACTGGATTTGAATGTCAAACCTGACCTCACCTCTTCTCTCTTTTCCGAAAGCTCTGGAAAATCATGTTCCCTCTCACACTCCCCTAATGGAGCCTCCCGGCTGCACTGTCTGAAAACTAAACAAACGTCTCAACGCAGCATTCGAGCAAAAGACCACCAACCTCCCCACAAAAACCAGAGATATCTCAGGCGTGAGTCATTGCCTAGCATCATATGTCTCCTGACAATTTCCAGTAGGTGTAAATTATTCCCGCTGACCATGTTGAACCAACTTCAGTTACCTTCAACTACAAACCTCAAAGGTATTCATCCCCTATATATTTATTCCCAACTGAGTGTTTATGTTCTCTTCAGAAAACAAAGTTAGTTCAGCATTGTCTAATACTAATGTTTTAGTATTCACTCATTCATTCACTTATTTGATATTATACAACAATCTAATTAAAAGATGAAATTGCAATATGAAATGATTCTACTTTTTAATATTGTACATTTATGCCACTATATATAACAGAATATTTTGCTAAAAAAATATGAATAAAAAAATTGGCAACTCGTCACTGTTGGCAAAAATTGATAAACGATTACAGAATATTTTATATATATATATATATATATATATATATATATATATATATATATATATATATATATATTATAAATAATAATAATTTTTTTCTCAAGATTCACATTCACATCGCAAGCAAACATACATGCACAAAGATATGGGGGGTCAGAGAAAGAGGAAGATGAAGGAGGAGGGATAAATTATGAATGTGATCCATGAAAAAATGGGTGAATATATGTTTTTTTGGTTGTCAATGTTTGAGTGTATTCATGTCCTCCAGCTGTGCTTGGCCACCTAATTACTTTCCTATTACACATGATGTACAGAAACATTTTCACTATGGGCCCCAAACTATGGGCCTCAAACTAGAAGTGATAGCTTTTTATTAGCATTTTAACAAGAAATGTCTTCAGGTTAAATACTTTAGAATAAAAAAAAAAAATAAAGAAATGGAAAATCTATTTTTGCATAGATCTGGAGATCTAGACACTTGAAGCAAATGTTGAAAAGTCTCAGTAAACATTGAAGAATTTTGTAAAAACAAAAAAATAAAAAAAAATGTAGTTTTTTTTATACATTCCTAAACAAACAATGAATAGAAGTTAATTATCTTGAATATCTAATATTTTTTGGTCAAAAGGTTATACAGGTCATAGTGACTGTCAAATTAAATACAAAAAAGTTTGTACAATAAAGATTTTACTTTTCACTTGAATTATTGCTAAAGATATAATTTGTAATCAAAATTTTTTATTAAATTAAAATTAAATGCAAATGATCTTTTCACTTGTGTTCTTAGTCTTTAGAACTCCACTGTATTTGTGTTACAGTAGAAATTAATACTGTCTAATATAAACTCTAGAATTTAGTAAATTATAGAAACCATCAACAGAATACAAAAACGCAATATACCAATGTGTGGCATTACAGAGAGAGAGGCATTTTACATATTAAGGGTACTAAAGCAAGAAACCCAGTTAAGACAACTCCAAACCGCTACACTACAACCGCAACTGTGCACCTACATCATCTGGAGCAGTTCAGAATCAATATTTGTCTAATAACATGACAGAAACATAAAAAAATTTAATAAAATACAACCTGCTCATCAGAGATGCAGACTCATATTCTGTACCGCTCCTCAGAGGCTGTAATCCAGTGGTACCGCTCGTATTCACTGGTCTGGAAATGGCAAACAAAACCTTTCCCAGGCTGAAACAAGCTAGCTACCTTCGGGGTTGGCCGACTTATCCTCACGATGTCTAGCTTTTCTGGAAAAGTCCGCCATTAAAATGAATTTTTAAGTATGCCCGAGACCGAATCAATTTCTTTTCCTCTGTCAGCCATTGCGGTCATAGAAAAGTCTAACTCAAATATATTAATGTGTGCAGATCGTTACAGACATGTTTTGCCAGTCAAACTTGTCTGTAACAGTTTCCCTCTGACCAACCAATCAGAGGACGGAAAAATGCTGACGCTATTCTGGGCCAGCTAGTTGACGCTGTAAGGCAAATTTGAAATCTGATTGGTTAAAGAAACAGACCCATTGCAAATATAGTCTAAGGTACATCGGCCAGCACTACTGATTCGGAAGGCCCTGAGCAGATTAGTTTGACAAGGCTGAAATTTGATTGGACAAAAAATCCAACATCCATATATACATACTGGAAGCAGTGCAGCCAAGAGAAACGGTACAAAACGAAGAGAATAAACTGTTGGGAATAAATTAATACAATTTCAGGCAACAACTACTATTTAGGTTTAAATGTATTCCAGTGCTTCTGATAGTGTTTAGTCCAGCAGAGAAGGTCTTGTTGGCCCTGACGGCCCACCACTGCTGGTTACAATCTAAAAGTTTATAGACTTTTTTATAGATTATGAGCCATTCTTTGACAACAAAGATTTAGGGACTGAATGAAACTATTTTAGGAATTGTATCAAACTGTCAAATAAAATCATAATTTTGATAGCTAAAAATCTAACCTTTGAGCACCGAGATTTGGCTCTAAACCCCTAACAGTAATACTAATCTCCTACTCTACTGTTCCAGCATGTTTTAATCTGTAACAAACAGCTGTTTTGTTTTGAGCTCATCTCACCATCTGTCATCATAAACACATTTGGCCCAGTGTGTGACCAGCTTGCTGCTGAGACGTATCGTGAAAGCACCTTGGGAATCTCTACCAAGACATTAATCATCATTAAAAGAATTTCTCATTAAAAAAATAAATGCTATTACAAAAGAAATGCCTCAGGCTTTCCTCCATTTTCACTCTTACACCATTTACACAGGAGTTTACTGTAGCCTTTGAGGAAATGCATGGTCCATGACCAACAGCCAGATAAATTACAGGTATTTTCTTTTTACTGTATACATAGTATTAAATACAAAATACATCATAAATTGCGTTAATAAATTGAACATTTCCCTAGTCAAACCTTTTGTGGTTAAATAGGCATAAATGGGGCAAAAATCTACCCTTAAGGAAAATGTGGGATTAGTTACTAAAGCCAATAAAAATAGTTTTAGGCACAAAGGTAACTCAAACCCTGAACACTGAAGGTATTTATTGTTTTCTAAGGATTTCACCCCAGGAGCTTTACCTCAGTGAGTTCATGCTAGGCACAGAGCCCATGCTGGTCCTTAAATGAGTCTGTAAATCATGTTCATAAACACATACAGTATGAGTATATCTTGAGATTAGACATGGAAATGTTAGGCAAAATTGCATTTTTTTTTAAAAATAACTATTTAATATTATTAAAGTACTGTCAAATATTTGAACATTTGAGCTGACGAACAAGCGAACTGACATGTATGCCAGAAAAAGTAATGCTTGTATTATCTGAATTGCACTTATGGTCCCACAGCACACAAATGTGTGCACAAATATACTGAAACTGTCATGAAAAAATGTTTCATTTTATGAAAAAAAATTAATTAAATGAATGAATGAAATGTATAAATGAAATAATAAATAAAATTAATTACAATTAATAAATTAATAAATAAAATATACAATTTTTTACACTATCCTTGAGATGTGAACTTAATGTACAACATGTTAAACTAGCTAACTGCCTTCTATTGTACTGTGATAAAGTCAGTTAGATACATACAGATGACGAGAACCAAAAAAACTGCTTTTTGTTGTTGTTTTTTACAGAGAGTGAGCCAGTGGTCCTGCTTCGGATTTTATGACTTTCAGCTGTAATCAAAGTTTTATTTTACAACCCAAAATGTAACCCCTTTTAAATCAAACATTTAGACAAACCACTGTACAGCTGTGATAAGAAATCTTGGTTTGAACAAACATAAAAAAACATATATTCTTTATATATATATATATATATATATATATATATATATATATATATATATATATATATATATATATATATTGAATGCCTTTACTTGTAAAAAATCATTCACATTTAACATAACTGCATGGCAATGTGCTAGCAGTGTGACAAAAACACAATGGTTTTATAGCTTTTTTGTCATAAATGAGATACGTTTTCAGAAAACTGCCCATGGAAAAAAACTAATGCCATTGTTGTAATCATTATTTAAAACATTGTTTGCAAAAATATGAACTCATCCCTATTTTTGTTTATGTTTCACTGTATGTGAATTTGTCTAGTTAAATAACATTTTACTTTGAGGCCAAAGAGGCAAGTAATAAAAGGTTTCATAGTAAAAGTTTTACAGCATGGAACAGCTATATGAATTAATTACTGTTCAATTATAGACAATTATTTATTTTTTTATTTAAATGAATCTAAGAAGTGTAATTGAAATTTACTTTTATTCTCCTTATTAATATCTATTTTTAAATATTTATTAGCTATTAAACCAGTAAAGTTTTAGTAAAAGTAACTCCTGGGTATAAAAAGCTCTCTAGTTTCCCTGCCATAAGGTTATCATATGGCCTAGAAAGGAACCATATATCACACAGGCTTCCTTAACATGCATGCGACATGACACAACAGACACGTAAAAGCTAATTGGCCTCACAACCTGTGATACAAGTTGTAAATGAAACAGCAGGAGACAGTAACTCAGAATTCAGTAGTTCAGAGAAAAACTGATTAGCCACCTATCTACTGGTTAGAACCCAATTAAAACGGACACAGTGAATAATCGGAAAGAGTTAAAACAATGTAATTGTCTTATCCACAAACTGTTTTAATAAGACACTTCACAAAAGAATAACCCATTAACCTAGAATTCTACTATTAATATGTTATTCTCTTATTATTATTTGTCGAAAAATATGTCATATAAAGATATGTTTTACTTGTAACATGTACTTTACAGCAAATTGAAATTCTTTCTTCATGGATCCCCAGGGTGTTGATGAGAATCCATCCTCAGCTGCACAGAGTGGCCTACAATCGAAGAGGTCCTCAGCAGGATGTTTAACTCCAACAAGAAAGAGAGAGAGAGAGAGAGAGAGAGAGAGAGAGAGAGAGAGAGAGAGAAGGATTATTAAGTCTCCTTATTGTTGTATGAAAGTTAAGGACACTGTGCTGTTGGGGACTCCAGCAAGACTCGCTATTGCATCATAACTAAAAGGGAGACCCAGAAGGTAACACAGACATGAGGGATCTCTGGGATAAGAGACAACCCACCACACCACCTTCAACAAACCTGAGTGAACGTGTGAGAGTGAGGGGACGACATCATACAAATATCCCAGTTCACCAAACACTCTATATCCATGATCCCTCCAGATCTGCGCCTTTACCTAAGAAAAATCTACTGATAAAAGACTTGACTAAATAAATATGTTTTCAGCCTCGACTTGAACACTGAGACTGTGTCTGAGTCCTGAACATTGATTGGAAGGCTGTTCCATAACTGTGGGGCTTATAAGAGAAAGATCTGCCCCCTGTTGTAGTTTCCATTATTTGAGGTACCAACAAATAGCCTGCACCTTTTGATCTAAGTAGGCATGGAGGATCATATTGGTACAGGAGTTCACTCAGATACTGCGGCACAAGATGTTAAGTGCTTAATACGTCAGTGTAGACTGATTAAAACAGGGGTGATGTGCTCATATTTTCTAGATCTGGTAAGGACCCTTGCTGCTGCATTCTGAACTAACTAAAGCTTATTTGTACACTTACTTAACCACACAGACAGTAAAGCATTACAATAGTCTAATCTAGATGTAACAAAAGCATGAACCTGTTTTTCTGCATACTGTACACACTGAGACAGAAACACCATCCAGAGATGCTACGTAATCGAAAAGTTTACTTCTAGCTGCATGTGTTCCTACTAAAAGTACTTTTGTCTTATCCGAGTTGAGCAGAAGGAAGTTATCAAGCATCCACTATCTAATGTCCTTTACACACTCCTCAACATTTTCTGTGCTGTGTATCATCAGCATAGCAATTTAAGTGAATACCATGTTTATGTATAATTTAACCCAGAGGCAGCTTATAAAAATATATAAGCAGTGGGCCTAAGACAGATCCTTGTGGAACACCAAACTTTACCTCAGAGAGTGTGGAAAACTTACCATTTGAGTTCCATGACTGAATTGTGCAAACAGTCACCTTTAAATGGTTAATTAGTAGCTATAGTGCAATAGTAATAGCAATAGGTAATAGTAACAGTGCATACTGTTTGTGTTGCTTGCAGTGCTGTTTTGTTTGACTACTTTTAACTAAAGCCAAGGGCTCTGAAAGAATGATAAACGACATTTCTCTGTCCACTGTTTTCAAGGGAAAGGTTTTATTTAAGGGAAATGAAATAAAAAAAATTAGTAAAAGTCATAAAAAGAAAAAAAATCCTTTTGAATAAAATGTTTCGAGCCCTGTATAAATGATTTGGTTTAATTAGCTGCTTTTAGCTAAGTCGTTTATTTAAATGCATGTAACATAAAGGCACCAAATTAAGATATATCATACATTATACACAAGTTGTACAAAAGTTTATGGAGACCTGACCATAACATTTAATGTGCTTTTTGAACATCTTATTCCACATTTGGTCCCTGTTCACTGTTATAATAAGCTCTACTGGGAAAATGTTAAACTTGATTTTGCAGTGAACTTACAGTGGAGATTTGTGCTCATTTAGCAACCAGGGTATAAGTAAAGTCAGGTAATGATGTAGGTGAGGTGAGTTGAGGTGGCCTATTGAACACCCAATTGTTCAATAAAATTGAGGTCAGGGCTCTATAGCAGGCCACTCATCAACCCATGTAAACTGTGTTTTCATGGAGCTGGCTTTGTGCACAGGGGCAGTGTCATGATGGAACAGGTTTGGGTCTCCCATAGTTCAAGTGAACGGAAAATTTCATGATATCACATCCAAATACATTCTATACAACTGTGTGCATCCAACATTATGGTAACAGTATAGTTTGTATTTGTTTGAATACTTGGCTTAGTTCACTAAAATATTTCCCTGGGTCCAAACTGCTATCCCCAGCTGACGTTCCTTGGGCTGTATATTATTTACTAAACATCAACAATCATAAAAGTTGTCATAATGTTATTGTTTAATGGACTGTTCAAATTATGTTCCCATGGTAAACTTTCCTTATTTTTTTCAACATACAAGATGCAAAAATTACACCGTTCTGTGTCTTTGGTTGTTATTTGGTTCAAAAATGCACAATCGTGGAACATGTTGATATTTAATGTTTGCATTACTTTTTATTGCATTGGGCTCATTGAAGCTAATGTTTGACTGGCAAATATGACTTTACCAGAAGAACAAACTCTTTAGGCTTTAGCACAAGATGAATAAGTGCCTCAGTGGGGGAGCTCCACCATGTGCAGAAATGCTTAGGGTGGAAGTGAGCTTGATGAGTACTACAAGTGAAAGATAGTGTGTATTGTGTTTGAACATTGAGGAAGATTATGTTCAAAATGCCCTGAGGATTCAGGACACATTCTGAATTTCAAGTTCCAGCTATACTTAACAACTTGAGCATAATGTGACATTCACTCACAGTAACGTATTTCCTTCCACCTACCTCCTCTGAACCATTTGGCCTGTAAAAGTAATTGTTTTTAGCTGTTCTTTCATGCCTAGTCATTTGTGCAGTAAGCATAGTGCAAACATGAACTTACATTCAAATTCTGTTTCACTTACATGAAGGTTATAAGCTGTAGAATGAGGTTCATTCGATGTAAGTTCTGGAGTTTTCTACCTATGGCAGAGTGTAAGCGCTGGCTGCTGAAATTGTGTATAGTAATATTTGGCAGCTGTTTCCATGGAGACAGACTTTACTAATTGTTTCCATCCTCTGAAAAGCTAGTTACAAAAGAATCTGTTGAGGGACAAAAGCGAGTGCTTGATTAGAGGTAACACTATAGCACCATCACCAAATAAATGCAGCAGATGCAATTGTATGGTTATAAGGATCATTTGAGTTTTCTTGCCTCAAACCATGAAATTAGATCTACATCACTCTGCATAACCAGACAACTGACTGGGCAGTATATATGATCAATATTTTTAATTATTGGCTTTAATATAAAACTGACCAATGATTTCATAAAAAACACACAAAATAATATTATATGTTTTCCCCAATATGGTGCCACTATTCACTTAAACTCAATGGGAATGATTTTTATGGTCAGAGAAAAAATATGCACAAAAAATGTGACATACATCACACTGACCTTTACTAAGGTGAGTGTGTTTTTCTAATCTACAAACGTCTTCTTCATTGCTGAAATGTCACAGTAAAGCACAAAGTATGTTATTATTTTGGCACTGAAGACATCAGAATAGCTTCTTATAGTGACTGCTATAGGTAATTAATTAATAAGAAAGGAAGTTATACATTGCATGAATTTAAAAGTCACATGTACATTACAGCAAAATTCTTTTCCGAATATCCCAGAGATGTTGGGTGCAAGGTGAGACATGATACAGTGCTCCTGAAAAACTTCCTCTAGGCCCCAAGAGTGTTAGCTTGGAGATATTGAGGCTTGAACCAATGCCCTTCTGATCAGTAACCCAGAGCCTTAACCATTGAACTACCACATGCCAAGGCAATATTGATTAATAATACCCTGACTCAATAACTAAAATAAATACATATATTCTGGCATATGTTAATACATTTAAAAAGTGCTTTATTGACATTAACTCTTGAAACTAAATAATAATTCATTTTATGTGCATAATAAGAACCCTAACCCTAGAACTTAAAGGCAACTTCTTCAATGGGTATGTGCCCACCACTTCGTGACGACTTTGTATGTCTTAAATTCCACAAATGCTTCAAACAGGAGGGAGGTGATTAAAGAAAACATTTGACTTTGCTTTGATTTTGGCCCTGTGTGAATAGGTTTCAAAATCTAATCAGCTTGTCTACTGGTTAAAGCTATAATTCCACATAAATCTTACAAACATTCAAAAACTCCTTCGTGGAGAACAATGAACACACAAATGGAATAAGGAATAATACAGAAAAAAAAAAATCAATAACAATTAATCTAATGTATAATATACTGTGACCATATCAAACTCCATTGAAAAACAAGTCCTTTAATGGTTCCTCAAATAGAATTCAAAGGGTTTACTTCTGGCTAGTACAACCCTAATTCCAAAAAAAGTTGGAACACTGGGTCAAATGTAAATAAAAACATAATGTAATGGTTTGCAACTTTCATAAACCCATATTTTATTCACAATAGAACATAGAAAACACATCAAATGTTTAAACTGAAGAAATGTACAATATAAAAAATACATAAATAAAAATAAGGTGATTTTCAATTTGGTGGCTGGAACATGTCTCAAAAAAGTGAAGTGAAAAACACAATAAAACACACCCAGAACTGTTGAGCAGCTAGAATCCTGTATCAGACACATATGGGGCAACATTTCTTTCCCAAAATTTCAGCAACTGGTCACCCCAGTTTCCAGATGTATACAGACAGAAGACATGATACACAGTGGTAAACATGGCCCTGTACCAACTGTTTTGAGACCTGTTGCATCCATTAAATTCTAAATTAAATCTAAATGATTTCCTTAAAATGGTATATATTCTCAGTTTAAACATTTGACATGTTTGTTTTTGTTTGTTTTGTTTAACTGTGAATAGAATATGGATTTATGAGATTTGCAAATCATTGCATTCTGTTTTTATTTACATTGTACACAATGTCCCAACTTTTTTTGGAATTGGAAATGATATTAGAGTTCCATTTAAACTTTTCTAATTCAGAGACAAACAAAGCACTGAAGGTATTGTTTTGACCTTCAATTATATAAATTTAGCAATGATTACCCCTGCTGACTGACCAAGCTTTATTGGTGAATAAAATGCCCAAATAACAAAAATGTTTTCTAGACCAAACTTTATTATAGTATCAAAAGCTTCTTGAATGCGTTCTCATGGTTTTACTGATCTTTTCTTCTTGTCTAATTTTGTCCACAAGCATTTTGTCTTGTACACAGAAAAGCTTGTATACTCTCCATCCTTCTGTTTTATAAACCTCTCACTGAGATCATCTCTAATTAGTGATAATGATGATCATGCAGCTGTGTAAACAAAATGCCAGGCTATACTATAATTTAACAACATTGCCAGGTACTTGTTTGTTTCAAAACTAGGGGGAACGCAAACAAGATCACCTTAGAGCTCAAGATTTTTCAAGAGTCCAAAAGGTGGTTGTATATAAATAATCCCAGCAGTGGTGATTTAGATGCTGCCCCTGTCTATCTTGGTGCATCAAGAGCTCTTTTTTTAAAAGCTTACTATTTAAGTCAGTCAATGTACCTATCTGCACTTATGTTTAAGAGTTATGGATAGTAGCTGAAGCAATAAGGTGACAGAAATTAGGTTTCCCTTTGAATTTAAGGAGCTTGATAATCCAGCAAAACTTTGAAGTTGAGGTGATTCTCCTATGTTTCATGAGGAGGTACAGTAAGGTAGTTGTCTGCTCCTAAAGCAGGATTATATCTCACAGTTGACTTGGGACAGTCTGGGGATCTCCAGGAGGAGTCTGGGTTGATGCCACTTTCTGTTTCCACCATGGATCCCACCAGGAATAGCTGAAAGAAAAGGAAATATGCCTTACCTAGCAAGATGGAACAGGTTTTTGCAAACTTTCCATTGCTTAAAGGTTTGTTCCATTTTTTTTTTTATCTAATGGGAACCACACATGACGAATAACTCGAATGAGTGTAGTGCAGCAAGGTCAAGATCTTTTCTTTTGGTTTTTCTCCAAGTGTGTATTTTGAACCATTCCAACTGAGATCTGGTCATGACTCACTGACAACATTAGAATCGCCACAATATCACTTTCTGGGCTTCTGTTCATTTACTCCATCTGTTTACTGTGGAAAACTCAGGAAACTAGTCAGTACTTGAGCGAGTTGGGCATCTCTCCAGATAAGACATTCCTTTGCATAAATCAGTCATTGTATTATAGTGGACAGCGTAATGCAGCGTTCAGGAGTTGTCAAGAGCCCCAATTTCTCTTGTGAATGTTTAGTTTGCTTTCCTTTTGCTTTTCATCAGTGTTCTTATTGCAGTAATACTCCCAGTCACTGCAATACATAATAAAAGAGCACTGATCTTTATAATATGCTAGATCAAGTCTCCACATGATCTGTTTGTATTCACAATTGTATTTCAGAAGGTCAAAAGGACGGCTTCAAAGTTTAAGATTGCCAAGGTGAATTTATTTAACACTTTGTCTGTTGGACAGTTTGAAAAAGCAGTTTAGTTGAATCCAAACAAATCCGGGAAAAACCAGACAAAAGTATATGGGAACAAAAGACTTCTTCATAATTCACCATGATGTCTGCTTCTGTGGTTTCTACTCTCCCTCTGGCTATGTTTTTTTTTTTTTTTTTGACGACCAATAGGCTGGCATTTCTGTTAAGCACCGTTATAAAGGTCTGCCATTCCTCTTGAAAGACAGAGAATAAGGCCGTTCCTTGCAGACCATGATGTAGAGAGCCTGCGACTGGCTATAGGCCACACCATTTATGGCCAGAGCTTGCAAGAACACAGCTGGTTTTCCATTCAGCTCACCCTCCCCCCCTACTTCTCTTGTTCACTCCGAGCACTCCGCCTCTCTCCTCTCTCATTTTTCCTCTCCCCCTGCCTGTGTTACAAGCATTCTGGTGAGGAGTAAATCACCTTACTCTCTAGGCACCCAAAAAAAACATGGCACACAGCTGTTTCCTCTCTTTTACCTCTGAGATTTTCAAAGTGTAAAACAACGACAATCTGTACAATCAATCAGAACTCATTTTTTAAGCTTCTAGAAAATTGCTAACTTAAGATTTACACCAAAATATGTATTCATAGAATGTAGACAGTATTTACATCAATTCCATTGCAGTCAAAATTGCTCTTTAAGGGTTTAACATCAGCAAATCGTACCATGTTCTAGAGTCGCTCTGGCCAAATTAAAAAAAAAGTTTTTTCATAATATATAATCAATCAAAATGCCATCATAACCTTTTCTAGTGTCTCAACCAACAATTCAAATTCAGCTTGTTGAAACGTGTGCACAGTAACCAGACACTGTAATATGACAAAGAAAAGTAAGTAAAGGAAAAAAAAGAAAAAACAGCCAAAGAGATTTCTTGCAGCAATAATCACAGCCACATGTTCTACACAGATGTTTTAGTGAACCACTATCAGCAGATTTTAAGCCGCATTCTGACCTATTACTCTGTTTGCCGAGTATGTATCAGAATTAAATGAATACTTTTCATTTGTTTCACATGGCACGTAATTCAACATCAACAACACCACAAAGGCATTTGCTCAGAGGATTGTGGAAAAGGGAAGGGCCAAAACTATTCTTGTTGAACTCCTGTGCTCATTGTTATTTAAAAAAAAAAAAAAAAAAAAAAAAAAAAAAAAAATTTAAATAAATAAAATT
>JAAIIK010000093.1:2413706-2435972 GCA_014706435.1 Silurus glanis
TGTATTAAAATATAAGCAAATTTGGCAGCTGTGGCATGGAACATGGGAACACAAATCTGATGCTATGTAAATGCTTAAATATTGTAATAAATCATCAGAAATATAAACACAGATGATGCCTGAGTTATGATGGTTCGACATACGATTTTTCAATTTTACAATGATGATAGTGATACGACAAATTTGTACAAATATTTAAATGTTAAAAAAAAGCAGGCAAAAAGCATCAAATGTAGCAGTGTATGGTTTGCAAATATGATTTGAAATGTGTATTATAATTTGTTAAATTATTAACAAATTACTACCCCATTCTGATCAACCTCCTTTAAGACTCCTGGGTAGGCTAAGCCATATCTTAACTTACGCTATTTTTAAGTAACGATGGGGTGTGAGCCAATTAGTAAAGTTACACAATAATGAGCAAACTGTGTAACACCACCTTTCTAATGTTGCATGAATAATTGAGAATGGAGAAAGGACATATTAGACTTCATGGTAGACATTACAAGGTTAGGAGCAGTTGAGCAATAGCTGGATTTTTCACTGGGTGTTGGCTAAGACCAAATAAGGGAGAAAATCTCTAATTAATTTCAAAATATTTTAATAATTTAGAAAATGTGCTACACCTTCAAATCCTTCAAATTCAGGAGCAACTTTATACTGATGTACCAAAGTTTGTCATTTGTCATTGTGTGTCATTAAAGCTGAGTGGAAGAACAACACACACTATGTTTAAAAGGCTGTCTGTCGGTTTGCCAAATACTTAATTATAGGAAATGCCTGGTACACTTGACTTGCTTTGACAACTTAGGTGTTGTAAATGTTTAGATTTAAGACCAAATAGTTTGATCTTAGTTTCATCAGACCAGAGAATCTTGTTTTACACATTCTGAGAGTCCTTCAGGTGCCTGATGGCAAACTCCAAGCTGGCTTCCATAGGTTTTGCACTGAGGTGAGGCTCCCATCTAGCCATTCTGCCATTAAGCCCAAATTTGTGCAGTGATGGTTGTCCTTTTGGAACTGTGTCCCATCTCCACAATGAATCTCTGGAGCTCAGTCAGAGTGACTATCAGGTTCTTGATTACATCCCACCTCTTACTACTGATTGCTCAGTTTGGTCAGGTGACCAGCTCTTGAAAGAGTCCTGGTTGTAGTCCTTGTTTGTAGTCTCTCCCAGATCTGTGCCTTGCAACAATCCTGTCTCTGAGCTGCAGCCAGTTCCTTTGACCTCATGACTTGGTTTTTGCTCTGAAATGCATTGTCAGCTTTGAGGCCTTCTATAGAGAGCCTTTACATATCATGTCCAATCTATAAACTTTTCCACATGTAGTCTCACATGCAGTACTTCCATGTACCTGATACCTTTCCTGAAGGCTTCAAACAAAGGGGAATACCAAGAGTCAGCAGGAGCCTAGCTTGTAGAAATGTTACTGAACTACATAAGGACTTGCAGAGACAAACAAATAAGAGACAGACAAAAAAACACAACCCCTCAACCTCTTCAGTTGCTGGAATGCAAAACTCACTAACATGAAGGCCATATTGACCTTCTGACCTTAGACAAAAATAAGCATAGGTACACAGACTAAGATGGAAATTTTAACATGTCAATTTGTAAAACTTTCTAGTTTTTAATTTAAAATGCACATATGAAATATCAAATAATCACAAATAATTACTGCAATAATCTGAAAACATCTGAAAACAATTCTGCTGTAAATTGCTAGTCCAGACCTAGTCATGGTCTAGTAGCTGACAGATTGGTACTGAGATTCAACCTGCCAGTGTAATTCTTGTCACAACTCCACTAACCCAAGAAGTAAGTAGCTGTAGTGGGACAAACCTGTACTGTTCCTCAGCACCTCTGTGACAGACTTCACTTGATCTCTAATGCCCAAACAGATGTTAAAATGAACTGCAAAACAGTTTAAATTGTTACAAGAAAGTCTGTGTTTACTTCCAAGGCTGAAAAAAAAAATCTTCATCATCACAAATACTCCTTCAGTGGTGCAGCCTGCCTTCACATAACTGTGATTAATATGTTCTACACTTGTTTCTTCGTCACTAAATTATGTTTTAACTTTGATGTCTGCTCAAAATAAAGTATTTAGTATCGTGAAAATTGGACTGTTCTCTAAATCTCTGGAAAATACAGCAGATCCTGAGAAGGTTCTGTCACAACAGCATGTGGGCACAAGTGTTCTTCTGATTTGCCCTTGAGCAAGGCTCATAACCCTTTGCTGCTGAATAAGATCATTATCAGTCACTCTGTCTGGATAAGGGCATCTGCTAAATGGTATAAATATAAGATTATTTCTTCCTTTTAAAACTTAAAACAACCTTAAAATTACTCAACACCCAGCCCACTATGAAGACACACAAAACTGGCTAAACACTGAATAGGCACAACATACATCATTATTTGAAGTGAAAGAGATAATACAGTGTAATTCTCTCCCTGGAGGTTAAGCCAGACAAAACAATTATGTAAAAGGTAAACGTATATATGCACACTTTCACACATTTGCTTAACTAATAAATTAGCTCATTTAGTTAGTTAGGTTCTAAACTACAAAGTTGGAAACAAAATTCAGATGATGTATCTTGATCATCTATTGATTTTATTTTCTATTTTTGTAATTTAAATACTATTTACTGTTAAAAATAAATGTATTTTAAGAATCAAGTTAATCACTGTTGCTTAATTGTGTACATATTTTTAAAATCTGCTATTTGTTGACCCCTCCTGCACATAAATATTCGTGATATGTAAATGTGAACTTGCAAATTATTACATGTCGATGAGGTTATGCGATATGGGTACATTTAAATAAAAAATAAATAATTGCCAACCCTGTTTTGTGCCCTGTTTACTAAACTATGTTGTATGAATCACAATCATTTTGTCTGCATGTATTTTAAATAGATGAGATTACAAGCTCTTTGCAGATTATTCTCCAGATTGTTCTCCAGTACCTAATGATGATCTGGAACCATATTTTAAAGTGAAACAGATGGAAATATATTCAATTATTATTACTATTATGATTGCAGTGGTAATGCATTGTTTTTCTGTAGATATTGATGATCTAGAACAGCATTACACATAGTAATACAGTCGCAATAATGAAGTGTTTTGTTATTTTAAAGTAATGCTACAATGCTGTGTGGATTTTTGTGCCATATTTTGTGTTTTGAGTTTTCGGCATTGCCCTAGTGTTTTCCACCTCCCAATAATATCATTACTGATTGGCAACCGTGAAAGGATGAGGAGAAGAGAGGTGAAGGATAATGATGGGAAGATTGGATCATTTTAGTGACTTGGTTCTTTACATCTCGTTACATAAAATGAACTAAATATTTTTGAGTCATTTGGTTCATTTTGTTCCTTCAATCAGAAATAAAATAAAATGTAATTTTTTTTAATAAGCAGATCCCCCAACATATACACAACTTTGACTATAGTTCCAATAATTAAAATATGACAATGCAGCTAAGGACAAATGATGATAAACAGAAACAATAGCTCAACTCATATCTTCTGGTCTGTGTCATTACCGTATTTTTCGGACTATAAGCCGCTACTTTTTTCCCACGTTTTGAACCCCGCGGCTTAAACAACGAAGCGGCTTATTTATGAATTTTTCCTGGTTTTTTTCTGGCTTCACAAACGTCAAGCCAAAAAACTGAGCCCCATAACATTAGACCAATGACATTTCCGTACGGAAATGAAAAAACGCACATCACCTGTGTTCTGAGCTGCACGGCATCAGGAGAAAAAAACGTTTTTTTTTAAACGCACGACGATGCCAAAAGATAAACTCCAGAGAGAAATAATTGTGAAAGGAAGGAGGAAGACAGTGAACAATTACTTTCTTGGTAGGCTACTGTTTAGATACAAGCCGTTGTAACGCGTTGAGTCTGGGTCAAGGGATAGCTCGTTAACTCCAGTTGCAACAGAACTCATATAAGCACAGACAGGTTTCCAAAACTCGTGCTTTTTTATTTTTCTTGGCAACAGCGTTACGGGGTTAGTCAAAGAAACTTAGAAATGAGCATCAGAAAATAATAAGGACATATTCCTCGGTCTTGCACACATGCAGTAATACCGGTAAAATGCAGCGGCAGGCTGTTCCCAAAATGCCGCTCTGCTCTTAAAGGAGCCACAACATATTTCACCCGTTACACCGTGTTACAGACACTGTCTTTTGTTAAAGCCTGTGTAAAGTTCATTAGTTTCAGTGTAAGCCTGCGGCTTATACACAGGTGCAGCTTATTTATGTTTAAAATAAAAATCTTTGTCAAATTCAGTGGGTGCAACTTATATATGGGTGCACTTTATAGTCCGGAAATTACGGTAGTTCTTTTGTCATGTGATTTTCATAACTGTTGTAACAATAATGTCAAGATTCGGACAAAAAAAATCGTTTGCATTGTGGGAGTCACCTTGAAAAAAAAAAAGACTTGGACCAGAGGACTCATGAAATAATCTGTTAAACTCTGTGGGAGTCACCTTGAAAAAAAAAAAAAAAAGACTTGGACCAGAGGACTCATGAAATAATCTGTTAAATTCTGTTTTCTGTGTAATGCATTGCATAGCGTCTATGGGAGTCACATGATTAAAGAACGAATGACTTGGACCAGAGGACTCATGAGATTAACTAATCAATTCAGTTTCCTGTACATAACCTACAGAGATTTTGTAATGCTTTGCTCATGTGCATCCATTAGAAAATGAATGAATCGCTATATGAGACTACTCTTCTACTCAGTCACATTAAAGACTCATTCAACATGTGTAAAACTTTTGAAGTGTTTTATGGTGGTTGTTTGAGGATTGGCTTGTGGAGTGGCTTGTAACTATTCTGTTCTGATTTTGACTTGATTTACTTATGATGGTGTGTGAAAAAGGTCTGCATCTCTGAGGGGGAAAAAACAGAGACACCTTTAGTGAATTTCGGAAAGAGCAGTCCTTTGCACACCTCTCCATCGGCATTGCTGTGGTTTGCTCCGGCTCTGTGTTGTACCTGCAACAAAAAGTCCTGCAGAGAGAGAAACCAATGGGTTATACGAGCATTTGTGTGTTTGGCTTTAGACATCCACTGTAGTTGGGCATTATCGGTTATTAGAGTGAAGTATCTCCCTGCCAGATAGTACCGGAGTTCCTTTTTGGGCCACTTAAATGCTGTTTCCGAGGAAGCTGTCTGCACAATGAACCTGTTTTAGGGTCTGGAATGCCTGCATTGCTACCTTGGACCAGTGGATGCATTTGGTTTGTCCCTTTTTGTCAGGTCTTAGAGAGGGGATGCTAGATTCTGAGAATCTTCTGCAATACTCCAATGCCAATCCAAGGAAATCACATACCTGGCATTTGGAGGTGGGTTGGGGGTAGCCTGTGACCGCTTCAAACTTTGTCTCCTGCGGCTTCAGCAACCCCCGGCCGATGTGGTAGCCTAGGTATTGTGCCTCAGTCAGACCCAGATGGCATTTCTGCGTGTTTGCTGTCAGTCCAGCCTTCCTCAGCTTTTTTAGCACCTCGTTAAAGTGGTATACGTGGTCTTCCCAAGTGTTAGCGTGTATGATCACGTCATCGACGTGAAGTCATATATATTCAGTGATGTTATATGTAGCAGCTTTTCTCAATGGGACTGCTTTCAGATAGCGGTTGGCGTAATCTACCATAACCAGTATGGATTTGTGTCCATTAGCGGATTTAGGTAATGGGCCCACCAAGTCCATGACATTTTAATTTCTCAAGTGTGTGGCTGCAGACTGCGTTTGTATGTGACAGGTGTTTTAGGATGTCTGTCTTGGAGGGTGGGACCACCAGCAGGTTGCATGTCTGTCCCCTTTGATCGGTGTGAAAGTATAAAAGGCCTTTTCGAATTAAGAAGTGTGAGGCGGGCATGGGTTGGACATTACGTTGGTTGTTTCCTTCTATCTCTAGCTCTTGTCTCAAGCACTGTTTTAGCCTTTCATCCACTTTTTGTTCCTGGCCGAAGTTTCTTTCTTGTGTGATCTAGTGAAATATAGAGGTCACAGGATTAGTGGTATTGACCGACTCAGTCTCTGCACCGGTGTCCTCGGTTACAATCTCTTTTGCTGCCTGTGCTATTTGGAATTGCGACGCGTTCTTGCATGGTTGCTTTAATTTTCTTGTGCGCTTCAGTATGCTCTTGACGCTGGGGTTGGTCAGGTTGATCGGGCTGGATTGGTCGGTTTTCCAAAACACTGGTGCTGTATGTTGCTTACCTTCAATGCAACACACATTTATTCACTACATCTTTTCTTTACTCAGTTATATCTAAAAAAAAAAAGGGAAAAATAATTTTTAAATCAGTAAACATTTTTTTTCTCAAATAAGTCTCAAATAAAGCACCAAAATCTGCCATGATGCAAACATCTGTTAATTAAAACCATCTGTGTGGAAACATAGCAAAAGTTTAATTTGGTGTCCTGATAATTTACGTACAGTGGAACATTTGATTGCGAGTAACGTGCTTTACGAATGCTTTGTAGAAGGAGCAAAATCTGTTTCATAAAATTTAACTTGCATTACGAGCGATAATTTGCATTGCGAACATCGAGCATCATGCGAACAACACACGAACGGCTCGAGCTGAACTGAGATGATGTTTTTTTTCTTTCTCACTGTGTAAAACAATGGGGGCTCAGATCAGCTTCTCGCTTATCCGTCCTCAATCGGCATGTATACCTCGTACAGGCAGCATTCAAGTGAACTTACTGTTTACTTACAGTTTGTGACCACGTGTGTTCTCATGGAAGGAGATTCTCCTTCCAAGGAGATTCTCCTTCCAAGAAATAACCCTCCTCCTCCTCTCCTCCTCCCTCTCATTTACATTTACATTTATGGCACTTAACAGATGCAATTGTCCAGAGCAACGTACAAACGTGCTTTGAGTCTCTGTCAATAAATAAATCTACACTAGTATGTTGGATTACAAACTTAAAATAAATCAGCCTACAACTCTGTTGAGAGGATTTTTTTTTATTATAAATAAAAAAAAAGAAAGCCTGGACAAGTGCTAGTTTAAGTGTTTCAGAAGATGCTAGGTCTTCAACCTTCGCTAAAAATGATAAAAACTCATGACAATCATGTTTTAATTGATTGAAAGGGCTAGTATATACACTTGCCTATCTTACAATATATCATCACCTTTTTTTCTGGAAACTTGTTTGTGTCTGTTGATTCTAGAGCCCATTTTAAAGAGCTCCTAACCTTGAACCCAGAGTTGTTTACTCTGTGTGGTAGTAACTGCCATTGTACTTTGTGTAGCTTGTTTTTTTTTTCTGTGTATTTCTTTACTCTCTGGCTCTGTGCTCCTATGAGGAAAACTATAATAACTCATATTGGTCTTTACACTCTAGACATTGAGGTATTAGAATAGGTTATGGTACAGTAGGTAATAGATCTACTGGAGCACATGTGTCAAACTCAAGGCTCGCGGGCCAGATGTGGCCCGCCATGTCATTTTATGTGGCCCGCGAGAGCTTAAAAGTTTTGAGTGTCTAAAAATAAATAGCAAAAAATAAATTAAGACATTTCCCACAATGCCTTTCGACTACGCTAGCCGCGGCAGTGTCCATGCCAACGAGTGGAATTGAGATATAAATAATGATCCCAAAATGTCCAGAAAGAGAAAAGTTAATGCAGACGGAAGACTGTTTCAAGAAAGATGGGAAGGCGAATACTTGTTTGTGCTTCAAGGAGAAAGACCGGTATGTCTTTTGTGTTACGAGGCGGTGTCGGTTGTCAAAGAGTACAATCTGCGTCGACATTTTGACACCAAACACGGAGCTAAGTACGCTAAAGCTAGCCTTCAAGAAAAGCAACAAATTGCCCAAGAATTAAAAGACAAACTGCGGTCGCAGCAGAGTTTGTTCATGAAATCCACAGCCAAAAACGAGGCCGCGGTGAAAGCTAGCTTCATTGTGGCTGAAGAAATCGCCCACGCTTCCAAGTCTTTTTCAGAGGGAGCGTTTTTGAAGCAGTGCATGCTGAAGGTCTGTGAGCAGGTGTGTCCCGACCAGTTACAGACTTTTAAAAATGTCAGTTTATCAAGAAACACCATCGCCGACCGAGTGAAGGAACTAGCAGAAAATCTTACAACACAGCTGGCCGAGGAGACACGCAGTTACACAGCTTTTTCATTAGCTGTTGATGAAAGCACAGATAACACGGACACAGCGCAGTTATCAATTTTTATTAGAGGCGTAAAGTCGGACCTCTCTATCACTGAGGAGCTGTTGGATGTGGCTGCAATGCATGGGACCACGACGGGACAGGACATTTTTGATGCGGTGAAGAAGTCCGTAAGTAAAAATGCATTGCAGTGGGAAAACTTGGTAGGATTAACTACAGACGGTGCACCGGCAATGTGTGGAGGAAAAGTGGGCTTGGTTGGACTAATGAAGGGGAAAATGCAAAAAATGAACTGTCACACGCCTCTGATAACGTATCATTGCATTATCCATCAAGAAGCTTTGTGTGGGAAGGTGCTGGGGATGGAGGACATTGTGACCACAGTCATGAAAACAGTGAACTTCATTTGGGCGCGTGGCCTGAATCACCGTCAGTTCCAGCAGTTTTTGCTGGAGATGGGCTCGGAACACGGGGATGTGCTGTACCATACAGAAGTGCGGTGGCTGAGTAGGAGCAAAGTCCTCAAGCGATTTTTTGAGCTCAGGGAAGTCATTGCTCTTTTTATGCAGAGTAAAGGAAAACTCATGTCTGAACTATCAGATCCAAAGTGGATGTGTGACTTTGCTGTGTTGTGTGACATAACCGACCATCTCGCCCAGCTGAATCAGACGCTGCAGGGACGCAAACAAGTCATCACGCAGATGTCTGACACGATCACGGCTTTCCAGCGTAAATTGGACTTATGGATGTGGCAAGTGAAACAGGACAATCTTGTCCACTTTCCTGTTTGTCAAAGCATGTCAGCCTCATTTCCCGAGACTTTTTCATGTGCTCAGTTGGCTACCAAACTGAGCTGGTTAAAGACTGAGTTTGATCGGCGCTTCTCTGACTTCAGAGCACAACAGTCTGGCTTTGACATCTTTGCCAATCCTTTCACCACCGATGTCTGCACTGCACCCCAACACCTTCAGATGGAGCTAATTGAGGTTCAAAGCGACAGTGGCCTGAGAGCAAAGTTCCAGGATGCTGCAATCCAGGACTTTTACCGTCTGCTGCCCCCTGGTTTGATGCCACAGCTTCGACTTCATGCTGCCCGTGTTCTGTCCATGTTTGGGAGCACCTATCTGTGCGAACAGTTTTTTTCCATAATGAATCTGAACAAAAACAAGCACAGATCACGCCTCACGGATGACAACCTCCATGCTGTTCTACGCATTGCCTCAGCACAGGATCTAAAACCAGACATTGACACACTGGCAACGGGAAAACGGTGTCAGACATCTGGTCAGAAAACACACAGGTAAGCATTTTTTTAAAAACTTAATTAAAATATAATAAAATGTAATTCAACCAAGAAGAAGAACAGTTAAACTGTGTGCAATTTAATGATTGTGCTTGCATTTTGTTTTGTGTTTATCATTTTCAGAACATGATCAATCGATAGTAGAGAGAGAATCCACTTGGTGTGTTCAAGGACAGGCAGCATCTCCTCATCAAAGACTAACCGAAAAACTTGACCAATATAGTTGTGAACTGAGTCAACCTTTATTTTGGTATTTTTAGTTGATTACATATTATTTATGTGTAGCTGCTGTTGTAATTATTTAATGTTTGCAGGTCTTATGTGTGTATGCAGACAAATTGTTGTCATCAAACCATCAGTTGGATGCAAGGCTGTGTGCAGCCTTTTTTTGTAAAATGCTACATGTGTCATACATGTTCTTTGCAGCTCAGTTTTATGTTATTTTTCTTTATTCACTTGGACAGTTTGATCCTTCATTAATGGAGTTATGTGGGTTTTCATAAGCTGACAAAATTTAAAAGGATTTATGTTAGAGCAACAAGCAAACATATGTTTTCTATGCAACTGTAATTGTCACTTGAATAAGTTATAATAAATAATGAGTTATTTAACATTAAGGAGTAGTTACATTTATTTTACATTACATTCGATTACATTTAGTTACATTTATAAGTTACATCTGGCCCTTTGAGGACAGCCATTATGCTGATGTGGCCCTCGGTGAAAATGAGTTTGACACCCCTGTACTAGAGCAAGGTTATGGCATACTACTAGAAAATAATGTTCTCATGATTATTAATTAATTTGTAGTTATTAGGTATTATATTTAGTAGTTTTGCATAAGAAATGAACAAAACCCCAAGATACTTAATGTAATGCAGTAATGCAGTAATGCGGTCGATGTACCGGTCTGTCGTGGTAAAGAAAGAGCTGAGCCGCAAGGCGAAACTCTCGATTTACCGGTCAATCTACGTTCCTACTCTCACCTATGGTCATGAGCTCTGGGTCATGACCGAAAGGACAAGATCCCGGATACAGGCGGCCGAAATGAGCTTTCTCCGCAGGGTGGCTGGGCGATCCCTTAGAGATAGGGTGAGAAGCTCGGTCACTCGGGAGGAGCTCAGAGTAGAGCCGCTGCTCCTTCACATCGAGAGGGGTCAGCTGAGGTGGCTCGGGCATCTGTTCCGGATGCCTCCTGGACGCCTTCCTGGGAAGGTGTTCCGGGCGCGTCCCACTGGGAGGAGACCCCGGGGAAGACCTAGGACACGCTGGAGAGACTATGTCTCCCGGCTGGCCTGGGAACGCCTCGGTGTCCCCCCGGAAGAGCTGGAAGAAGTGTCTAGGGAGAGGGAAGTCTGGGCATCTCTGCTTAGACTGCTGCCCCCGCGACCCGGCCTCGGATAAGCGGGAGAAGATGGTTTTAGATGGCATAAGAAATGCAATACCCAATAATTACTCATTTTCAAATAGTGAATTCCCTTTCAGGAACTCGAGCTGCGTCGCAACGATTTGGGAACGTGACTGCATTGTCCACACTCTGACATAGTGTGTGTAAACAGTCAAAATTGAATGCACGCTGTCAACGGCGGGGTGATGACACGACTAGGAAGCTATAAAACACACATGGAGTGAACCCGGTGCCAGCTTCTGTTGAAGTGGTTTGTGTGTATTTTATGTCAATTGTTTGTCTATTGTTTTTTGTCAATTGACAGCCGATGAGCGAAAAGCCCCTCAATTTAGTAAGCTCGATAAGCGCTTTCTGCTCCCGGTGTTGCAACCTCCGCATTGGGGTTTAGCAGTATCTCCCAGGCCACTCTCATGCTCAGCGGGCGCATCCCAAACCTCAACCCAGTACGTCCCATCTCCCCCTTGTAAGAGATCAGGCGTGGCACTCTAATCCGAAGCCCTGTGAGGTGACAGAACTGAGGACTGTCATCTTCAATAATAGGGCTTTGACCAAAAGGACAGGACATTCTGGGGGGTCCCTCAGGGACCTGGGTTGTTAACCCTGCCATGAAATTTGCTTCAAGGCATGGCCAGCTCCAGCAAACTCCCTCCTCGATTTACGCCCGGCATCGTTGCAGACCAGGAGGATTTGCTGCCTCTTTCGAGGCCACTAGAGCTGCTTCAGGAAGTGTGTGGATGCGGCTCTGGCTCCCCTGAGACTTCAGGGCATCCTCATCCTCAATTACATCAATGATTGGTTGATATTAGCTCGATCAGAGCAGTTAGCGGTCCGGCATCGAGATGTCATTCTCGCGCACATGAAGGAGCTGGGGTTTTGGCTGAATGCCAAGAAGAGTGTGCTTTCTCCATTACAGAGGACCACTTATCTAGGTGTCATTTGGGAATCAATGTTTATGCACACACAGCTTTCCCCTGCCTGCATTACGTCCATCCTCAGAAAGGTCAAAGAAGGGCAGTCACTCACTGTCAAGCAGTTCCAGAGACTGCTTGGGCTTATGACAGCAGCGTCCAATGTGATTCCACTTGGCCTTCTGTTCATGAGACCCCTTTAGTGGTGGCCACGTAATGCTTACGATGGAGGCATCCCTCACCATCTACTATGGTACATCAATTGCCTAGAGATGCTAGCCATGCTTCTGGGTCTGAAGCATTTCCTCCTGGACCTCGGAGGCCACCACATGCTGATCCATTCAAACAACACCTCAGTGGTCTCATACATCAACCACCAGGGGGGTCTGCGCTTACACCCCCTGTACAGGCTGGTGCGTCAGATCCCTCTGTGGGCCCAAGGGAAGCGCCTCTCTCTAAAAACAGCTTATATCCAAGGCCGGTTAAAGGAGGCAGCAGACACCCAGTTGAGACAGGGGTTGAGACCTGGGGAATGGCGGCTCCACCCTCATGTGGTCCAGCAAGTTTGGGAGAAATTTCTCGAGAGACGTCGCCTTTGGTTCTCCCTCTATCCCCCAGTCCCTCTAGGGCTGGACGCCTGCTTCTGGGAGTTCTAGAGAGAGTTCACCGGGACAGATTTCGTCTCCTCCTGCTGGCCCCATGGTGGCCGGGCAGACCATGGTTTGCAGACCTGGTAGCCCTCCTCGAGCAACCCACGTGGGAGATTTCGCTGAAAAGGGATCTTCTCTTTCAAGCAGGGGGCACAATATATCACCCCCGACCAGAGCTATGGAGGTTGTGGCTGTGGCCCCTGAGGGGACATGCTTCAAGGGTCAGGCCTCTCCACCGAGGTGCTAGAGACTATTTTCCATTTCAGAGCTCCCTCAACGAGGAGGTTGTATGCTGCAAGATGGCATCTGTTCACTGTGTGCTGCGATCAGCACCAATTTGACCTAGTCCACTGCCCGGTCGGTTCAGTGCTGCAGAAACAGTTTGCAAAAGGGTTGGTTCCGTCCACCCTTAAAGTCTACGTTTCAGCGTATCACACTCCCGTGGCGGGGCAATCCCTGGGCAGAGACCCACTCTTGACACATTTTCTCCACGCAACCTGGAGGCTGAGGCCTTCTGGGTGTGACCTAGAGTGCCTGGGTGGGACCTGGCCATTGTGTTGGAGGATCTATCTGAGCCCGCCCTTCAAGCCCCTGGCCGAGGCTTCATGGAGGCAAGACTGCGTTCTTGCTGGCTATCTGCTCTCGGAGCAGAGTAGGTGATTTACAGGCCATCTCTGTGGCCCCCCTCTTTTCTTTTCTGACCCAGAGTGTGGCAGCCTCTAAGGCTTGGTCCTCTGGAGTGTCCCTCCAAGACCTCTGCAACGCCGCAGGCTGGTCTACTCCACTGAACTTCTTCAGGTTATATAAAATTGCGATGCAGCATCTCGTTCCCTCAGGGAACTAGGGTTACATACGTAACCTAGAGACGCTCTTACTAATGTACTGAGTAACTAACTTGTAATTCCTTTAATATACATTTTAAAGTAGAACTACTCATTCATTCTTTAAAGTATTTGTATCACTCATAGTTAAAAGTTTTGTGAAGTGATAGTACTTTTTGATAAACCTTTTTCTCGCACTTTCTTATTTACATTTATAGCATTTGGCAGACACCCTTGTTTGGAGCAGCTTACAATTGTCACATACCGTTCATCGGTTGAGGGTTAAGGGCCCATCAGTGGCAGCTTTGTTGTGCCAACAAAAAGGTGAGAAGTTCATTTGCCACATAAAGAGTTATACAATGCATGATCCTTGCAGTGAAATTTTAATTACTATTACTATTACTATTAAAGTTTCTAAACTATGCAAATCTTAGAAAATAGCTAATAACTATGATATCCATACAATATTTAGTTGGTAGTCTGCAAAATGACATTTAAAATGAAAAACTTGCAGGTCAAAGCTCATTATCTTCAGTAGATTTAAACTGAAGGATAAGGATCTTTACAATAACACAAAAGTCAACACATTTTACTGTGCATCATTTTGAGCCTTTAAGGATCATTTTAGGTGAGAGCACTATATGCCCAACTTTGTATACAGAAGAAATCGAACATCTGTCATAAACTTGCATCAGATGGTTGTGTCAGATTTGGATTACAAACGCAGCTAATAAAAGCTAGTACAACAAGAAAGTCATGCATACTGCTTAGCAATGGGTGAATGCTAATGCTAATATTTATTATGATAGCTATTTGGATTTAAAAAAATAAATAAATAAAATAAGAAAAAGCTTTCATTTGTTACATATATAAGGTAAAAGGTGCCTTATACTTGTCACATGTACTTTACGGCACAGTGAAATTTTTTCTTCGCATATCCCAGCAATGTTAGAAAGCTGGGGTCAGAGTACAGGGTCAATCATGATACAGCACCACTGGAGCACAAAGGATTAAGAGCCTTGCTCAAAAGCTCAAGAGTGGCAGTTTGGCGATACCAGGGCTTGAATTACCCAACTTTCCAATCAGTAACCCAGAGTCTTAACCACTGAGCTACCGCCTCCCCTTTGATATATCTTAAAGCACAATGAAATTCTTCTCTTCACACATCCAATCTGTTTAGGAAGTTGGGGTCAAAGCACAGGGTCAGCCATAATATGGCACCCCTGGAGCAGAGAGGGTTAAGGACCCTATTCAACAGTGGCAGCTTGGCAGTGCTAGTGGTGCTGGGGCTTGACATTTTTTTATTATTCGGAATATTTTGATTATTCTACGGTTATTTAGAATACATTTGTTCCAATGAACTACATTTGATTTTGGCTAAATAAAAAAAAAAAACTTTTCTTTTTCTAGTGGAGCAGTAGATCCATAAGAAAATAGTCCTCAGTTGGACACAAAAGGTCAAACCAAACTACATGCTTGATCTCCATTGATGCAATACACATCAACATAGCCACATCTGCTCAACACATGAGGTATAGTTAATACAATCTGGCGCAAGATTCCACCAGATTCCTTGTTTTATTTACCGTACACTCTAAGCCCGGATGAGTTGAGTTTACTTAAAGAATTGGAGGAAGCTGGTTGCCCTACAAATTTAAGTAATGTTTACTTGATAAACTTGAGTGAACATAACTTAAAATTTGAAGTTGTTCTAACAATTATTTTCATTTGAACAGACTAAATGCTTTTAAGTATCTTGTTCTGTCCAATTACTCCACTTAACTTTTTACTTACATTAAATATTATATACAAAAGCAAGCAAACAACAAAGAAAATGTTTTTTTATTTTTTTATTTCAACTTAACTTTTAATTTTAAAATACTGACAAGTGAATAAACAAGTTTAAAACAAGTTTGCCAGTGGTTTTTTTCACACCTTTAATAGAAGAGTCAATCTTTCCAAAGTAAAGAAATACCTGCTGGACAAAATTGCAAGTGTTTTTCAAACACTTTGAATAGTTTTATTGCAGGGCATAAATTAGCCTGAAAAGAAGACCGAATGCCAGAGGCAGGTTGTCCAGTTCCATCACTGAATTCCTTTCCAAAATAATGCACAGTCAGGAAGGGTTTAGTTGTGAACTTTCTAGGTCAAAACAAAGGATTCCTACTGGAATGGTTGATACAAGTTTTAACAAATAAAGAAACAGATTAAAAAAGATGCCATTAATAATGGCAGTTAATTTAATGCTGTTTAGTCAACCAAATTGTACATGTACATAACGTTATAAAACATGGTTTTGAATTCACTCATCAGAACTGTACGGTAGCTTGAAATCTTGCAGGTTAACGGACGAAATGTCCTAAATCGTTTAAACCAATGTTTTTCTATTCACAAACATCTTTTTGATGTAGAAAAAGAGAATAAACCAAAGTAACAAATGGTGTAATGACAACAATGTCTGCTGAATTTGCAGGTGTTCAAGCGGGACCCAAACACGAGCAAAAATAGTGAAACACTACTGGAAACATGAAATGTTTTTCAGTACTTAGAAACAGCCCCTTTGTGGGAAATAAAAAGAAAAACTGACTAAAACATTTATAATCTAACTACTCAACAAAAACTCTAAGAATGCACATGCAACTGTACACCAAAATGGCGTCGCCTCACTTTTGCGTGGGGTTGGTGGGGGGCGTGGTCAGTACAAAACGTATTAGTTTAATCCGTTACACTTAAAGTTATTCACACATTCAAATATGTCTACAGAAGTAGTTTAATTTACTTAAATCTTTTAACAGTAATCCACAATAATTTAAGTATGTTGCAATTAAATTGATTAATTAGATGTAAAATCCGGGGTAACAGTGTAATGACTGGGCTACAAATTCGATTTCATTTCTTTACAACTGCTGAGAGAAACAATGAGCTAGGCTCAACAATCCACCATTGTGGTTTATTACTCCAAAAAAAACAGCCAATCGAACCAAATCATACAAAACAGACAGCCCATTGGACCAACAGGAAATACCTGCAGTCATTTCACATTTTTTTAGGCATTAATACAGTTGAAAAAAAAAATAATCTTTTTAAAAAAATCTCTTTTTTGGCTACACCAAGCCAAATTAGAATCTGAGATCTATTCTTATTCCCTCATAAAAAAGTCAGTCAGAAACAAATGAGTTTGGTTCCATTAAGATGGTCATAAACCCAGTTTACAGTCCTGCTTAGGAACAGTCTCTGGAGACAAAAAACGTTGCAAAAAGTAGCAAAAATTTACACTATTAAAAACCATTGTTCTGTATTTTTTTTTTTATTCCAAAAAAAATCTTAACACGACAGAATACATCACGAGGAAGCGTTGCTTTGTGAATGTAGTTCAGTGCGACTACACGTCTGTGTGTGGATGCTTATGAGAGAACACTGACAAAAAGGGGTGGAAAATTAGGGTGGTCAGCATTCTTCTTATTTGAAGCTGTAAAAGAGAGAGAGAGGGGGGGGAAGAGGGAGAGAAAGAGAGACAGCACAAAGTTGGGTTGGGTCTGATTGCTTCTCAGAGCAGGAAAAGCTTCAGTCTGTCTTCATGGTGCAGCGATAAACTTGGACTCTTTTACCCTCTCTCCCTAATTTTTTTTTTTTGCACAAAAGGAGGCTCATGTCTTGATATAGACATGAAGAGCTTCGTGCATTCCAGGATCTTCTTATTTCTGGCTTTATCACTGGCACAAGTACTGTTTGTGAAATGCCAAGACGGAAACAGTGGTGAGTCAATCTAATCTAAAAAATGTATTGTTGTAATTACATATCTAGTCTTTTAATTACTATATGTTGAGACCTATGATGGGACTATTTAACGGTATAACCAATTTCAAGTCTAGTTCCTAAGTTCCAAGTCTAAGTTCCTTTTTAGATATGAATTGTCTTAGAGGGACTCAATGAAAATGATGCATAAATCGTAAAAAAAACTTTATCATTGTGCGTGACTGTATTGTTGAAATTCCTATTTTGCATGACGGTCGAGTGAATGAAAAATGGCTTATCAAGCACATGTCATTGACTTGGAATCTTCTTGTGCAAGTTGGATCTAAAGATGAGCGTAAAGCCTTGTGTAAATCCCCTTAATGGTAAAAACCCTCAACATTTTTCAGCAGTCATGGTCTTGAAGTTGATATGTAATGGAAATGAGAAACAATGCAAACTGTGATCTTAGAAGTCTTCGCTGTTCACGTTGTGCCTTTTCTTCTGCCCATTATTTCCCCCAGAACCCTCCCCTCACATCTGCACAATGCATTATCAAGGGTGTGAAACTCATCCTAGAGCACCCCGGATCACGGATAAAAGAATGGATTGTTAAAGCAAGTTAAAATGTTTGAATGAATTATTGTGGACTTCCTTTTTTTTTTACTATTTTTAATATTTACCTTCTTTAAAGGAGCACATCTTCCATCCTAATCTGGGGCAGATGTTGTGAGGGAGGTACAGGATGAGAACAAGCAAGGGAAGGAACGAAAGAAAGAAAGAAAGAAAGAAAGAAAGAAAGAAAGAAAGAAAGAAAAACATGTGTGGGGCCTAGAACACCTGAGCACTATTATTTCAGTCATGCTGGCTTTTTTTTTTTGTTTGTTTTGTAGATGTGAAACATGTGATGTCACTTTTTCCCCTTCACTGATGTCATTTAGTCTACTTTAATTTTTTGTAAACATTGCTAAGATTTTTTTTTGCCTTACATATGACATTACACGATGAATTGTCATTCACTAAAAGTGTTATAAAAAAATTACTTTATATATAAAATTGTAAATTTTGGCAACCTGAAACGAATCTTGCATTACACTGTACAAAATGCGCCACCTGGTGGTGAATAGCCATAACAGAGATCTGTTTGGGAAAGTTGCCAGTTTACATACTGTATATTTTTTTATAGTAATGTCAGGATGATCTTAAAACAATTTAACAAGTTATTATTAATATTATGGACATTCTTAAATCGTGGATATATTGAATTGTTTGGCAATGAAGAGATTTGTAGTTGTAAATGTAATGTTAGTAGGTCTATAAACCGGAGATGAAACAAGATTAGGCTAGTTTTTGTGTCTGTGGTGATCTTTTGTGCTGGATAATTTTATTTCATAGCTCGTTGGCTGTTAAACAATTTGTCAATTATGTAAAATTAAGAAAGACATTTTTCCTATTATCTTAGTTCTGTGTCACTGAATAATCTCAGTTCTAGGTTAGCAAAATGTTTTCTGAACTTTAATGTTCTTGTCAATGTGTCAAGTTGTCTTGCTATTCGGAGGAAGCGTCCTTGTACATGTTTGTAAATGTTTATAAGAAGTTACTGCAACTTCTTTAGGTGCATGAAAAATTCATGAACATCGATTGGGAACATTTCTGTTTGTTGGGATGTAGTATTTAAAACATTCACATGTTGGGAATTCCTGGTTCAATCACAGGAACCTCAGGATTAATGGATAGGATGATCCTTTTTGACATTATAATCCTGAAGTTCTGATGCAGATTCAGAGTCTCTTGCAAAAATATGACATTTGATGCTGTTGACTGTGGTTTTGGAGAAAATTTTTGCTATTTATAGACCTAAGAAGCATTATGCATGGTGAGGCATTATGCACGATGCAAGTCGGAACAGGCAGTAATAAGTTATAATGCAAGCTACCAAGCGAGACTTTATATTGAAAATGGTGGATAGAAATCAAGGATAATTGCATGCTACATCTGAAGAAATGAAAACCCAGTGAAAGTAAATTATTAGCCACAACTGCCATTGAGCTTTTGGACCACAACTGCAACATTTTTATGTTGAGAGAATCTGGGTGTTTTATAAATGATGGGTAATTGTTTTGGGGTTTTTTTTTATTTTTTTTTATTTTTTTTTGTGTGGTTGAGGCGTAGGAACAACAATAAGCAAGACGCATGTTTGGGCATACATGCAAGAATTAATATTATACAATTGTAGAAAATGACGCATTTTATACTCGATGCAGCCAGAAAGCTTAATAAGGAAAACATATGGAGATCTTTTTGCATCTCTGTTTGTTGCATTAACACATCATGAATTGTATTTCAGTTCTAAACTATAAGACACAATACCCTGAAATTACTCATGTCCCATTTTGGTCAAGGTGAATGAAATCTGATTGCTGAAAAAGTGCAGTGTTACTTTTCTAGTGTGATATCTAGAGCAACCTAGGAAGGAGGCAAAACCTAAACGAAACATAGAGCTGTGAGTTTGATGGTTTCAAAATCCTTCTTCAGCAGTGGCCATCTGGCAGCTCAGGGAATTATCTGACAACCTCCTGGGTAACTAAGCACATTTTCTTAATCGCTGATCCATTGCCACTCCTCCTAAAGAACATTCAACATGACGTAACACCTTGAGGTCCTGGTGCAGTAAGTGTGGATTCTAACTCTATAAGTTTTTCGAAGAAAAAACATAAAAAAAAAATTTTTTTTTAAAAGTTAGAAATGGTCCATCTATTAAAGCTGACCTGTATATATGACTATAAGAAAAACCTTAAGATCGTGTATAAACACTAAAGCGCTAAAGACTCTTTTACTGGCTTTTTAGACCCTCATTTACATTGTATGAGAAGCACTGTAATCCTCTCCAATGCAAAACCATGAAATCTGTCAAATATTAATACTGATAATAAAGTGGTACATTTTAATACAAAGTTTTGTAACATTTGGCAGCATCTTATCCATCTTTGTATACATAAACTATCGAATTCCAAATTTTACCAATTTTTTTAATTCCCAAAGTTGGTTACAGTCATTGTTACTTTAAAAAAAAAAAAAAATAGGCTGTTCTCTAACCGAGCTCAGCGTTTAAGTATGTGAACCCAACCAGGTCTGCAGCAATGTGCTGATGGAAAACATGTGCTGCATTTTTGAGCAATGACTTGATGACTTGCCTCCTTCGCTTGTACCTGAAAAAAAATGAAAATCACATCACCACATCGGAAAATGGATCCTCAGCTCAGCCTGAACTGGAAAAGCCTTCATGTGTAATCCACAGTATCTCTTCAAACCCACTGAGATACCCCTGATGTCTGAAATGCATGGATGATAGATGTTGATCCTGCCTATGAGGCTGTTCTATGGGAACAATTTTTTAAGTAAATAAAAAGTAGAGCTGGGGGATGACTTCCAGATGTTTCGACTGGTTGCTTTGGCAGTAATTAGAAAACAAATGATAGCTTCCAAAACTTCCAAAAAAAAAAGTTTTGGGAAGACGTTATAGTGCCGATGTTAGCAACATTGTGTCAGAAAACAATCTATGTTAAAAAAACATGAAAAACACACAAGTATGTGGTGCTAAAGTCAGGGAGGGAATGATAGTGGGTGCCTTTATCATGAGCAAACCAATTAACTTTTGCAAATAAGCCAGAAACCAACCCTCAGCACTTCCCATCTGGATATTGAAAGGAGTGATAAATATCTGATTATTCACAGCCAACCATTTGGGATTATAATGTGGAGAAACAGATGGCCAACAAGCCTTTACTGTACATGGAAAGGTGGGCAGAAGGCAACTGGGGGGTGATAAGCCTCTGTAACATTGATTACAAGCTCTATGTTTATACAGCTGTTTCCATTTGTATACAGATCATGCGGGTTTGTCTCATTGAATAGATTAACCATATCTAACTGTCTTTAAATCCCCATAATACCACCAAAACATAAATTGCTGGACTGTTTTAGACTCCACATACTTAGAATTGAAGACAACTACAGTGCCATCATCAGGAAGAGTGAAGCATCACGTTTTAATTTATTATTATTAACATTCGCATTGTCCTGATTTGAATATAAAGCCAACACTTAACACCCAACTAACAATTGTAGGTTGCAGAACAGCTGTCATATTGTCTGGCTGTGTTTCGAGAATGTTCTAACATATGGCATAGAAACAATCTTACAAATTTGCTTTAACATTCTTGGCTAGAGCAAAAGAGTCGTAAAACCAAATAACCGCAACTTTCCATTCCTAATCTATGTTACACGTTTGCTAGCATGATAATAACTCTGATTATACAAATGACAAACAGTTTACCTGAAAAAAAAAACTCTAAACTCATTGCATGAGCTATTTTACACTTTAAACTACTTCACACTGTCGCGTGAAAGCTCTAAAACGATTGTAAAAAAAAGATGTAGCCTGTTTTACCTCAGATGTTTTGTAACATTGCAATAATGTTGATGCCTAACCTTTTTACAACTTGTTTACTAAACATTCTACTAGCATACATTGCTAGCTGTTTTTCAAACTAGCTCACATAAAACTTCCCTTAATAGTATAACTAAAAGCATAGCTAGCATGACTGTGCTTACATTAGCATCACACATGAGTCAGCACAGCTGGCGTAGCTTCTTATTCCTTGGTCAGTTTGGTTTTCTGGAGGCAGTTTAAGGATTCATGTCCATTTCTGCTGTTAATGTAGCTCTAACTAGCAATTATCCCAATCCCTCATATCCGGTTTTGGGGACATTTCAGAATATTTCTCAAGCGGATTTTCCTTTGTGTAGCATCTACATGATACAACATTTGTACAAACATACTGACTATTGCATTTGATGATGTAGACTAGCTTTGCAACAGTAATGATCCCTGATTAGTATACTAGGAGCTAGCATTACCAAGCAGCACATGGTTATATTTTACAATGCCTCTCTTTTTCCCAAGGTCTAACAGATTGCGGAGAAAAGAGCTGGAGTAGAGAAGATAAGATAAGAACAGGGAGTGATGGAAGGTAGCAAGGAATCCTTCACAGCTGATTATACTCACTAATATTTTTTATCATATCTTGCTTGTTATCATCAAGGTTAGAAATCCAGGGTCTCTCAAGTGGGCCTAGAAGCATATACAAAATGTTTCAATCAAGGACCCTGAAGCACTAATAGGTAATACCTATAGACTGACAATTGAAGACTATAAGGAAAAAGATTTCTGTAGGTAACCATAAGAACCTAGAGAACCATTGGAGAATCTAATATACA
>JAAIIK010000093.1:2436372-2449113 GCA_014706435.1 Silurus glanis
GTGTGTGTGTGTGCGTGTGTGTGTGTGTTTGTTTAAATATATTCTTAGAATTTATTTTTATTTTTTACTTTTTATTTTAACAATAAATCGTTCTAAACTATACTACTACTTTTTTAACAACTTTTATTTCTTAATTCCAAACATGTCAGCCAAGGTGTCAAGGACTGCCCCATTGTCCTACATAGTTCATATAAATATATAAACATAGCAATGTCCGCGAAGTACATATGTTAGGGATTTTTTTTTTATAGTGTGGTCTTGGTTCTTGTGGATTTCATGGGAAGTAGATGGTTGTAAAATGGTTTACTCTTGTGGATGTGAATGTTTTTTTTTAAACATCCAGCAGCTGTATGTTCTGAAGTTCAAATGATGAGCAAAATGTCTGCATTTCTAGGTCACTGCTTGATAAAATGATAAACATCTATGCGGGGTCATGGCTTGTACAGGGAATATTTCTACCAGTTTCTAATTTGCTCTATGACATTAACGTAATTAGCATTAGCATATTAGCATTGTTTAAATAGCACCTCATTATTAGAATTGATATTTATAACAGGTTAAAAAAGATTAAAAAGCAGTGCTACTGATTCAGAATTTAGCTGCACTGTTTGCATCTTTGTGATTGGCGGTGTATATGTGTACTTTAAAGGTTCAGTCTGCTTTCATTTGATAGTGTAGGATCATGTACCTTCGGTTGTCTGTATGATTTCTCTGAGTAAAAAATAATTGATTTCTGTATTGAATCCTACGCCGCAACGAAAGCCCCTGTGAATCCCTGACAAAAGCTCAAACGATGCTCTGGAACTGCTGTAAATGAAGTCATCTAAACATTATAACACACTGTACCTTTTGGAACGCTAACGAGGCTGTGTTGCAAATCATGGAGCCATCTTTAGTCCCTCTGCGCCAGACTGGTTTATGTGGAAATGTCTCCATGGTTTAGTAAGGTTTGGAACAAGACAGTTTTGATGGTGTTACCGTATGGAAAACAGCAAAATGCTGCCATGTCTTTTTGGTTAGACACGTCTATCATCCAAAGCCAACACTCATCTTGTATTTAAGTTTTAAATTACATTTCAATTGAGGAAAAAAACATGCTGCCTTGTTATTTATTTGACTTTTTTGTTTTGTGAGTGGAAGGCATGTTATTGATTAATACAGTATTTAAATAGAACTCAGTGAAGAAAAAGTGAGGCCCATGCATTAGGAAATCACTTTTAAATGTCTTAATAAGGTATTCTGTTGAGTATTATTGATGCTTATTTAGCCTAATTGCTATTATTTAATAAGTAAATGTATCTAATCTGATAAGGACTGCTGCCTATTTTGATCTTAACCATATTTAGCTGAACTGCATCAATGAAAATTGTGCAGTAAAAATTTTTTTTGATATTTTTTTGTTGTAGAAGTAATGCATGTGAGGATCTATGTTTGTTATTTCTCTTTCACGTCTATTTTAACATTGGCCAGAACTGTTCTTGTATGAGGCGAAAGGAAAAAAGGAAAACAAAAATTTGTCCTCTTGTTCAAGGAGGAGATTCGTCACTTTGTCAGTGAGCTTGTTCTCGTGTTATCTGCTCTGCAGGAAGTTGCCCTTAGACCGGTATTTCCTGTGGGAAGAAACATGTTTAATGTCTGGATCTGAACAGGGATAAAATCCCATGTGGTTTTTTTTTCACCCCTGTGTGTGCAAAGTAATAAAACTAAACGTAAATATATGGTGTACAGTTTACAAAATCTTTTTTTTCCCTTTATTAATTCGCAACAAAAATGAAAATGGCGCACAGTTTATTTAAGTTACGTCTTATACAATGGTATATGATATTACATGGTATTTATATTACATTATTATTATAAGAATATTCTTCATAATGATTGCATAAGTGTAATCCCTGGTTGTCTCTGGTTGTGGGAACTATCCAGTAATACAACATCGTGTACGCAAATTCCTTTACTCATAATGGACTTTTATGTGGTTTCATTTTTTTTATTTTTTTTATTTTTTTTTTTTGGACAAAGATTGAAATCTCTTCTGTTGAAAAAAACAAAGGTCAATCGATGATGTGAAGTTGGAGAGGTGATCCCTTCCATCCGGAATAAGCTTCTCACACAACAGCCAAACCAGCTGCTCATGACTATTAGGAAAAATATGCATGTGCTAAAAAGAGGAGAGTCTTCCCAGATCATGAAAACAATCATGCAGAATTCTGAGCAGCACCATTCTTTTCTTTTTTTCTTTTTTTTTTTTTTTTACTGCAAACATTAATGTTTCTCATTTGGATGAAAGAGCAAGGCTTAGCATTTCTTCCCCTGTTGCCAAAATTCAGGCAGAACATTTTCTAATTTTACACAATCGTATTGAACATTTTGTTAGGAATATGAAGGGTACCATCTGAACACCCCCCCCCCCCCCCAAACCAAAAAAAAAAAAACAAAACAAACAACAACAGACAAATTGGAAAAGACGTCTTTTTGTTATTATGTTTCAAAATGGAAACACTACTACCTCTTTCTTTTTCTTTGTTTTTTGAATTAAGCAGCCAATCTCCAAAAATAATTTTGAAATAAAAAATAAGTTTGGGAAGAAATTTGAAAAAGAATTATTTTGAATATACAACATTGGATTAAACATGTGATTGACATTTAAAATTTCTATTTGTATATTCATATTTTTGTTATTATTGAAGGGTCCATTACATTCATATGGTTGAAAGAAACACCATGTCAGCGAGAGGCGATGGTTTAATCCAGTCTAATACCTGAATAATGTCTGCTTGACCATGGCTGGCACACCTAATACTTCAAAAATACCTCCTAAAAAGCTAGCATCATTGTAAGATGGATCTTTATGGCATGCTCAAGCATCTAAAAAGGTCATTTGAAAGTGCTGTTCTCCTTTAGAGCATACACTTTGTGTTTGAAATGTAAAAACCAGAGAGTTTATGCTTGGGCTTGTTTTACTATTTTTTTTTCTTGGGTTTTTGAATTCTGTGAGCAAACAGATACAAGTGTCTTGTGCTTTTAAAGGAAAAGGATGACAAAGAATTGTTAATGAAGCGAAGGAAGAATCTTTCAATGCTGGTCAGCATGGAGTAAATATTTATGAGACACCCTGACTTAGGTGCTGAGCCTGCAGGAGAAAGCAGAGTAATCCAGAGTTGTGGCAAAGCAGCTGTTGGGACTCTGTGAACTGTCACGTACAGGCTTACCAAGCAGAGAGGGAAGAAAATCGTGAGAGTGGAAAAAGCAGTGCAGGAAATATGGACTTGTTTTTATACCCGTCGGCTGGAAAGAAATATGATGCATGTGCTTTTTGAAAGCTAGACTGGACACATTGTACAAATATGAATGTGTACCTCTTTGCTGCTTTATTGTTTTTAAGAACTGAGCTGTTCTCATGGCAGAATTCATAAAAATGCTGAACATGATTTCAACACAAACTTACTTTTGACAAATACTGTTTGTCTTGACTCTTCTGTATACTGTAATGATTTTTAATCGCACTTAGAAAAGATCCCTTTTGAGGCTCTCGAGATTTTCACTTAGGGGGAATTTCCTTGCCCTTTTCACCTCTGGCTTGCTAATTAAGAAAGCTAAATGACATCTGGATGTCTGTAAAATCTCCTCCATGACCATGTCTATTACAGAAATGAAGTGGAATAAAATGTAATCGATTAAGGTGTGTATTTTCTATCAGGAATCTTCAGTAAATTCATCACAAAATAGCATTTTGTGGCACTCATGTCATCTGTACTTTGTTTGTATAAAGGGCAACAGTGCAGAGCTCTATAAATATTAATACAATCCCAGGATTAAATACTGTCCTGTGCAGTCACTTGCTGTTTTTTGGTTTCAATTTCTCATCAACAGAGCAAAGAGGGAAAATACTTAAAAGCATGTATGAGTGTATGTATTAAATACTCAAATACAATTACAAGCACTAATACTTTTAAACATTTATAAACTTCAAATAAGATTTTGGTTTCGAATAAGGGACAGCATTAAAAGTTTTTCTTTATATCTATGTTTCTTTCCTTGAATGTTGGCTCTTACTTTGCTTACGTAAATCCATGTCTGACACACTTAGGCCTGAAATCCAATGTTAATAAATGGTTAATAAACTTTCTCCGAGCATATAAACAAATGCCAGGGACTCAAACGAGGAGCATAAACAGCTTACAGATAGAGAACCGTTGTAGATAAAGGATGAGCAAACTTCAGGATACAGACTATCTACACGCCCAACACGGAGGATATCGAATTTCTTACTTTTTTCGAACATTACCCCAAGCCCCAATGAACAATATGGCTGCCATGACTTTATGAGCGTAAACTAAAACGTGTGTGTGCAGATGAATTGCACTTTTTAGTTTTAGGTTTTTGGAGTTTTGCTCAGGAGTAAAAATACCAGTGGCATAATTTTCATGAGACAAAAGTGGGAACTGAAAGTGAAGTGAAAATCATGGGTCTTCCCAGCAACAGAGCTTTTTATTGTTCATCTGAATGATAAGACTGTGAAACAATATGTAATTATGTTGGATTTCAGAAAAAGTTTGAGCATTGTCATCAAAACCAGAAAAGCAGGAAAATGACCATTGATGATGAAAAAAATAACCACATAAAGATCTATGGTGAGCTTTAATCTTCATCGTGGTGTTTATTTAGAAAATGATACCAGAGATTACATGTTATGTTGACTCTGTTTGAATAACTATAATTTATTTGAGGGGAGAAAAATGCCACCAGTTATGTGGTTATAGGGCACTCAGACCATACTCTAGATGACCACAGTACACTACAGTAGACAGACTTTTCATCATTTTTATCACTTTCTCTCATTTTTCTGTCTTAAATTAAATTTATTACATTTTTCTTTTTTTTACAAAAACCATATCATGTTTCAGAAAGTCAAGAAAACCTGGGTTGAAGGAGATTCTTTTTCTTCTATATTACCCAATTACAATTCAGCTGACCTCAAAATCTGCTTGGATCCAGATGGTCCTGTGTGCCTTTTAGCCATTAAAGTGTGTCTCTAATGAGCACAGTCACCACATGTGCTTCATTTCAGAGCGTAGCCCTGTTCTGTTAATCGCAAGCTTCAAGGCGTAGCAGATCCTTCGCTGATTCCTCTCAGAGTAAAATAAAGCCGACAGGAGTGGGACAAAGAGGTGGCACAGTGGAAAGAAGTTTGTCAGCTAACTTGTAGAGAACTTCTGCCTTCAGGGAGAATCAGATTACATTCAGGGATGTTTATGGAAATTGCAAAGTAAGAGTGAAAGCCAGACTGTGACAGGGATATAGACAATCCATGTATAGCTTGAATAGGTTATAATATCTGTCTAACTAAAATACAGTATATTGAACCATAGATGAGTGGTGGCCTGGGAATACCATGTTTGTCTGAGTGAAGGTATAAAAAGATTATATAATAATAATAAATATTATTGGCGGGAATAACTGATTTTGCATCATTAATCATGAAATCATAAAACTGAATGGCATTTACAAAGCCACAACAGATATGTAAATGCAATGTAGTAGAGGTCAAATCTTGATAAGGCCACTACTATTGATGGGAGTAGAACGATAATGCATTGTTACTATTACAATATCTCTAATACTATTCATTTTAATTGATATATTTTGCCATTACTAGGCAATCATTTGTCTTATGACACTTTAAAATTGTAAGTTGAAATACTACATATCATAGATCTACCAAGATTACTTAAATTGGAAAACATACAGAGACAAATACAGAAATACAATGGTCTGGGCATTCTGGATTATGCATCATACTGGATTATAAATGTTACCAAGCCAAATTTATTGACTGGTTATTGCAGGTACATAACACCCTGGGAGTAATATATTAGACTAGGGTAAATCGGGGTTATTGGGTACGAGCCTAATAATCTTACAGCCAGTAGAGAACTTGTTACCCTCTCTAAAGTTAATGTCTCATTTCCGACAGCACTTTGATTTTCTTTCCATGCTTTGATTTTCTTTCCACATTGCAAACTGCACCGAGTACCTACCACCTGGCATGTTCTAAAACACTTTCTTTCAAGTCTTGAAAAGACTCGACCATAAAATGTTTTTTTTTTTTTTTTTAAAGCAACATAGAGTTAAATACATCTTGAATGGTAGAGAGTAGTAGTGATGTGCATTCAACAATTTGTGCAGTAAGGTTTTTGGGAAATTAAAGCTGGATTATATCTGGACTCTTTCTGGTAAATCCAATGGGAGTCCTGGAGTAGACCTCTGACAAAAAAAAAAGAATAATTTCAGAAAAATGGTACTTTGGTCTATTTTCATTTAGGACTGAACAAATACACTTCAATGTGCATCTTGTGCCCAAACCAGAGGAACATTGTGTGGTTCCTGAAAACCTCAAATCTGTCCAATCTCTATGTCTAAACCAGAGCTTTAACCTTTGATAAACCAGCTTGGCTTGACCAAGGAGTTGGAGGTTTTAGTATAATCATAGGTTTTTAAACACACATAGAAGAGTGCTAGTAGAATGGATGACTGAGCAACTCATTTCTACATCTCATGTATCTGAAACAAAAGGAAATTGCCACATCAAGAAGTGCTCCCCCTAAGAACAAGTGTGTAAGTCTTATTATGGGTGAGTTCGAAGTTCTAACTGAAACGTGATGCAAACAAACATGTAAACTTTGAACTGTTCATTGATAACTTGAAATTGTTTATTATATGAAACTCTCAGCTGTTGCATTTTGCAAAATACCTTTAAAGGATTCCTCAAAAGTCCAAACAAACAATCAATATAAGATAAAACCATAATTTTATTTAATGATTTTTAAGACTCATGAGCTTTCAGCTACAGCTGAAGTATTGACACTTGGGACTGTTCTTTCATGGTCTACTCATAAATAAAACACGATAAAAAATATTTTTTTATAAAATCTTGCCGTAGAGCATGTAAAACAACCATTTGGAACAAATCATTTCCTACATTAAATGTTTTCACTGTACTGACCTGTGGAGTAAAACTGCAAAAACTTTGGAAAAGTCAGCAATGGTTTTTAGTTCTCAAAGTGAGGGGTTTGTCAAACATAACTCAAGTGTCAATTATTATATAAAATAATGTATTAATTATTATTATTTTGCAATGGTGGTGAAAATCGCAATCGAATATTTATTCTGTTAAAATATTCAACCTATTTAACTGCTCCCTTCAATTGCCCCCTCAATCTCATGTCAACTTGGACATAATGTGTTCTGTCATTGGAAAGTTCAGGGGGGAAAATAGTGCATGGCTCCAATAAAGAGTCAAAATAATATATTTGAAAAGTTGAAAATGTGCACTGAGGCGGCTTGTGAGAGTTTATTTTACAGTTCAAGATTTAACTGGATACAAAAAGCTTGAGAACCTCTGTTCTAGCCAATTTCTCTGTAGAAACATTTCTGGCACCTTTAGGTATACATTCTTCAGTAATATATTCCAGAATGGTTTTATTTTTTGGTTGGAAATGTAATGGTTCCTAGATTTGAAAATTCATTTGATTTTGGACATTGATTGGAAATCCTATTGCTGTATGAGTTTATATAAAACCCTTTAGGATTCTTCCAGAGGTACAAACCAAAGAAATGTGACCCACAGTGTTGGGTCTCTGGTTGAGCCTCTGAGCTGCTGTTCAGAAGGCCAAGAGCAACGCCAAGCCTCATTATCGCCAATCTGCCACTGTTGGGCATTTTAGCAAAGCGTTTACTGCTCTTGTTTTACACCTTAATTTGTGCCCCTTGTTTCCAAAAAAGTAGGGAATGCTTGGAAGGAATTGTGCTAGATTTTGAAACTTTGTTCTAAAATTATAGGATTTTAACTACTTTAATGTGGAGAAAAAAATGCAATCCTCATTGAGAGATATATGGGTTTCATCTCTTTCTATCATGGAAACATGTCTATAGCTGTAAGTGGAAAAGCAAAATGAGTCACTGGTTCCACAGGGTCAATTTCAAAACCTTGAAAAAAAAAAGGGGCCAAAGAGAAAACCCTGAACCCAGTACATGTGCAGTTCAGTCCTAGATAGGAAAAACATACAAAGCAAATACTTTTGTTCCCTTTGGGCTTCTGCATTTGCCTAATACATTTCACAGTTTACCTCCCCCTGAGTGTTTTGGTGGAAACACGTTGAGTAGCGGTAGATTGTGTTATCTCAGGAAACTAGAGTGCGAGGCTGTGGGATTTTATACATCAATATAAATTCAATGCGAAGTGTATTCTCTTTAAGGAAAGCCGATCCAAAATTGGTATCTGTTTGAGCCACAAGATTTGACAGTTGTTTTTAAACAGTACAAAAAGTTGTGACTAAGCATCGCTGTTTAAAGTTAACAGCTACGTTGCATTTCTTGCTAATTGGAAGGGAAGCGAATGAGGAGTTCATTTCTTTAGATTGGACTCAAGCCTGTGAGTAACAGTTAAACGGGCATATCAGTGAGCTGGAAAATCAAGATCAGGAGAATCGCTTAAAGGGTCACGAGCCCAGTGCCGTCAGTGCCTTTAGAAGCGTCAATTGAAAACTGCAGGGTCTGCAATGAATTACGGGGGGGAAAAAGGAGATTTCTCAGAAGCCCACTAGTGTGGATTTTAGAACTGGCTTGCAAACTGCACTTATCTTCACAGAAATTTCGGTTGCTCCTTAAATTCTTTGGGAAAAGAAAAAAAAAAACACTATATACCAAGGCAACATCTTTGTTTCAACTTGATTTAATTGTCTACAGCTCTGCTTGGTTTTCACACTGTGCCTATGAATTTTTTTATAAAGTCAAAAATGCACATTATATCTGAATTATAATCCATCTGTTATTTGATTTTAAGTCATAGTCTCTCTCTTTATGACTTCATTGTGAATTTTGGTTCAAACTTACTTCCTAAAACAGACGTTTCTACTTGTTTTTCTTTTTTTTCCCCCCTTCCCCCTCAAAGACAGGAAATGAGAAAAGACCAACAGTCTTTAATATGGTCCTGGAAAATTTTTTCGGACTTTTCATTAATGAAAACAGAGATTTAGTCACGAAACTACTGACTCAGATGTGAAAACACTATAAATCATTCAGCTCGGATTTAAATATAAAAATGGTAAAGTAAGTTGCGACCAGTTCTGAGGGTCTGTACGTGTTCTTTCTGTGAAGTTATTTTGGACCATATGGTTCTTCTCAGACACACCAGATCTCCCTGTCAAGCTTGGCATGACTCATATTAACAACATCCCAACCCCCTTCAGGGCAAAAAGGAATTTAAGCGAGTCCACCACCTTCACACGTAAGAATTAGCCTTTGATTGCAAGAGCCGTTTCCTGGATTTTTTAATCATCTCCTGCCGTGTTTGTCTCCATTGCCTGAGAGCACTTAAAAATGATTTAATAACCTCAGATACCTGTAGCAATGTGAGCTATTTGACTGTTTGATCTAGTTCCCAGAGCAACTGGCTTTCTTACGATAGGAGTACGGTGAACAAGAATTTGTGTAAGGGCCTGAAAGTGCTGTGCTTGGTAAAAAAAAAAAAAAAAAAAAAAAAAAACTGGCTTCACTGGAAGTTTATATTTTATTAGATTAAGGATTGTGCAACTATTTTATTAGCAGCAAGTTATGTCAGTTTATGAACGAGTGCAGAATTGTTATAATCCTATCAATACATGCATATACTGAATATATAATAAAAACTACTGCTTGTACCCAAAAGTGTGTTTGTACTTCAATATCCTATACCATCGTCTGAAACAATTATTCAATGCCCCAGTCTCTCAGCCAGTGAGCATGGAGGTGCAGACGAGACGCAAATTTCTGTGTTAAAGGTTCCAGTTAAGGTAAAACAGGAAGCTCATGGATGCCACCTGCTGTTCGTGGTGTCCTCCTATTAGCTGTGGTCAGTTTAGCATTTAATTATGTTAAGAGAATGATATTTATATATCATTCTCTTAACTGAATATATATATATATATATATATATATATATATATATATTCAGTTGTGTCCTACCTGAATCAGTCCACCTTTTAATAACATTATTAAGATGCCACAGCCATAGAAACCATCGATATTATACAGAAATGCAGTATAACAGAGCTACATGACAGACAGATATCTCATACAGCATTCATACAGAATGTTATTACTAAAGCATAAAACACAATTGAACACAATTCAAGTCTCCTTTCACTGCAGCCACATCTGCACATACATAATCTCTAATCCATCAGTATTAACCTTATAATATGACTCCAGGTTTTTTTGTTGCATTTTTTGTGCGGTTTTTCTGTTGATTTGAAATTAAGGCAAACTGTGTGTTTTTGTGCAAATTCTACAGGAAAGAAAAGGCAAAATTATTAATAGCTCATGTCATGAAAAAGCCTAACTGTTTTGAACTGTTTTGTCTGACATTTCCTCACGACTTTTTTCTTTTTTAAAAGTCCATCTTGTAAATGTCCTTGAAAGTATATCTGCGACCAAGTCAGCCATCGTGGAATGAAAAACAGATATTAAATCCACATGAATATATTTGTGCAGTTTGCTACAGATGTAGTTTGCGAGCTCTGACTAGTGCGATCTCTGACTATCCAATTAAAGGACGTGAAAAAGCTGTAGTTATTAGCCCCTGAGGTGCCAACTTGAAATCTCGTTAGATAAAGCTACAGGTGCCCACACTGTTCATTTTATAGGCTTCAAGGTAGATTTCTTTGGCTTCTGGCAACACATGATTTGATGGCTGAGATCTGATTGGAAAACATACACTTGGAGCAGCTCAACTGAGAGAAAGGCTATGAAATGAAGACAACGTAAGAATATTAAAACGACGGCCCACCACTGATATATAAATATATAGCAAATTTGTATTATGTAGAGTTTTTGCAAAAATAAGGATTATAATATAAAAAAAGCAGTTTTACTGTGACTGCTATGTAATACACAATGTAGCAGCATAATAATTATCATTAAAAACACTATGAAATGATTGGTTACTCGTAGCATGCGCTTAGGAATAAATTTTATTCTGTGGAAAAATTTCAGTCTATGGAGTACATCTACTATTACCCTTTACTAAAAAACTTTTTCCAGTAATTACTTTCTGTGGCTTTAGTGAAATGCCACAGAAAGAAAATCTGCCTGTCTCCATTCGATATAAAAAAACACCAGACACTTTAAAATGCAAAAGAAAATCTCCTGACCTCAGATGGTTGGTCCTTTTTCTGCAGGAGATGACCTCAGCTGCATCGAGGACGGGCAGGTCTACACCAACCGAGATGTGTGGAAACCCGAGCCATGCCGGATCTGCGTGTGCGACAGCGGCACCATCCTGTGCGACGACGTGCAGTGTGATGAGGTGATCAACTGTGAGAAGGTCGTTATTCCTGAAGGTGAATGCTGCCCAGTGTGCCAGAGCACCCACACGGACAGGGATAGCGGCGGGGGTTCAGGTAACTGTAACTCAGATGAGTAATGAGTTAAGCATGCATCCTTTATTGGGCTGAAAGTGGCTAACACCAGATAGCTGTGATATTTTGGTGAAATATGGTGAAAAATCTCACCCAGTATTAAGAAAGTTATTATAGAATACTATAATTTTGACCTGTTATTTCAACTGAATTGGTTTAAATCAAATCTCAGTGACCCAACAATGAGAGGTTGAATATGATTCGATTTGACAAGTTACATGGATAACTGACCTACTTTGTGTCATGTTTTTAATTTTTCAGTAAGAGTCTATAAGGTAAGCTTTTCCATCTACTTATTCTTTGCAATCACAAAAAGTTCGCCAAAGTTTTCTGTCTTGTTTTCTGCAACTTTAATAATCATATTGTTTTTTTTTTTTATTTTTTTTTATAATTTTCAGGGTCAGAAGGGTGAACCTGGAGATGTGCCATTTGTATGTATGATTAATTAAAAATGATATATCATATGCTTAAGTCTTGTTACATCATGTAATTACACATCATGAACATTATTATAAGAACTTATTTGATATCTTACAGATAAGAGGACTTCCAGGACGAGCAGGACCAATGGTAAGCTTAAAATCTGATTCAATGCAAAAAAAAAAAAAGTAATTGAAATCCCACAGAGAAAAGTGTTGTAGATGATTAAATAAACCTCAACTTTTTTCTTCTACTATACATTTTCAATATCTGATCTTTAGTTTAGTTCTCTGGGACACCAGATGGCAGTAGAGCACATGACAATTTGATTACCTCCAACCAAATTAGTTTTTTTGCCCTCTAGCAAATTAATGTTCTCATTTACGAATAAGCAGAGATCATAATTGAGTAATCCATAGAAAACATTACAACAGACTTTTCTTTTATTGTTTGTTATTCATTTGCTTAACTGATATGTCATTAACAGGGACCACCAGGTTCTCCAGGATTCAGGGGAGATCAGGGACCCAAAGGAAGACCTGTAAGAAACAACAGAACCATTTTATCACACTGAGCTCTAGGCCATAACCAATGTTTGAATGGGAAAAATAAAGTAAAAATGTAATCATTCCTTGGTAATAGGGTCCCAAAGGTCCACCTGGATTTGATGGAGAGCCTGGAATTCCTGGACAACCAGGAGAAGCCGGACCACCAGGCCATCCTCCTGGAGTGAGTCCTACAGTATATATGTACATGTATACAGTATATGTTCATATAAAATCATTATATCTAATATAAAACTATTAGACTCAACTTCAATATATATATATATATATATATATATATATATATATATATATATATA
>JAAIIK010000093.1:2449123-2464160 GCA_014706435.1 Silurus glanis
TATATATATATATATATATATATATATATATATATATATATATATATGTGTGTGTGTGTGTGTGTGTGTGTCATTTGTATCTTCTGTTTAACAGTACTTCAAATATAGGTTATGTAATTAATTGAATGGAATCGTACTATGAATGCATTTTTTGTGTACTGCATATTTGACCATGTTGCCCATCATGAGGTCTAACTTTATTACTCATTTAGGGCCAGCTGTCCTCTCAGATGGCAGAAGGATTCGGAGGTGACAAAGCAGCAGGCCAGCATGCTATGATTCCAGGACAAAGGGTATAAAGCAGTGATTTAAACCCTTAAAACCTAAACCATTCCCATTTTTGATACATTTAAATAGCAGGAAAATGCTAGCAAAATATATTTACCAAGAGTGACAATATCATAGGAGTTCCTCTAAACTCTCAGATTTGAAATTTGTCCTTTGCAATTTCACATCTTGTCTCTGTACCAACCACATATTTTTCTTATCCTTTGTGAATAAATATCTAAGTTTCTTTAAAAATTTTTAAATGATCTTTTTTAGGGAGAAGCCGGTACACGAGGACCACCAGGGCCCAATGGTCTCCCAGTAAGTCTGAAGCATGGCAAACAAAAAAAAATTTAGATTTGATAATAAATCAAAATACCAAATAGTGATTAGGTTTTCAATTGTACAACTTTTAGTAAGCCCACTTTTCCTTGTCTTCTCATTTAGGGGGTACCGGGTCCTCAGGGAGGCCCTGGTGAAGTTGGAGACCCAGGACAGTTGGTAAAAATTGTCATAAAGAAACATATTTCCACTGACATCAATCATATTATATTGCTTCCATATATGTAAAGCAACAGGCCGGTTTATTCTTATTAAATGAAAAAAAAGAAGGGTTGTGGTTTTATACATCAAATACAGTCAAATTTTCTTAAATGGAAAATGTTTTAAATTACTTGAGACGCTTAATTGCTTTTTATAAAGAGAACTTTTAAGTGTTACTGCTTCACCACAAATCGCTCAACCATTCCACTGTGGAAGCAGAAATCATTCAGGATCTGTTCTTGTGGCTGCAGGTTTCCTTTCCAGCCAAGCACTAGCTACACCTGAACCCACTATTATATCTAATAAGGGTTGGTTCTTCAAACAACTATTACATAGGGGGTAAATTTGGCTGTAATGAAAACCTGTAGCCACACAAACCCCTTGAGGTTAAAGATTGAGGAGAATGCCTTCAGAGTATTACTGAATCTCCAGTGACAAAGATTCAGTTTACAATGAAAGTGGAGCTCCAGCGTCTGTTCTTCTGTTGTCTTGGGTCAGTTTTGCCAGAGCCTGATCAGTTCGCCTCTATAGATCAAACTAACAAATGGCAGTTTATTGAGGAGCATTTACTCCCTTATCAAAGGGTAATTAACATGCTTTCTTCACAGCACATCACAGACAACAGCGTGTTTTAGTCAGAAGATTGAAAACTGCATGAATATTTAATGCACTGTTCAAGGTCTTAAAGCAGTGCTACTGGAGTAATCAACATGAAGTCAACTGATTATTTTATAGGAAAAAGTTTGACAACCACAATTTCATCAATCACTCAGATATAAGGAGAGGATATACGTTAAAAACGTGCTCACCATATAAAATGTATCAATGAGGTTCAACAGGTTTTTCTTGGTCTCTAGGGTCCTCCTGGTCCGAGAGGTCCTGATGGTCTACAAGGAAAGCCAGGGGATGATGTGAGTTGAACTTCTTTGTGAATTTTATATCCTATGTATATGTCTATATATGAGCTTCATGATTAATTTAAACATGTGCCGTGCAAATAAAATGGCTTTATCTTTATGTCTAGGGAGAATCAGGGACATCAGGAAGTACTGGAGAGACAGGATTTCCAGGATCTGCCGTATGGTTTAAACCAGTTGTTATATGGACAATAAAGCAATACTATGATTGGATATTTATAACTACATACCTACATACAGACACTGTTTTTTTTTTTTTTTTTTTTCATTATTTCTGGGTTTAGGGAGCGAGAGGCTTTCCCGGGACACCAGGTCCTCCAGGTCTGAAGGGTCACAGAGTGAGTATAATTTTGTATTTTATTACATCACTAAAGCCGCTGCTTTTTCTTTTATCTAATCATCAGAGATTCTCCTGTCTGGCTTGAATCACTGATTTTCCAGATGACCGGTGATTCTACAGTTAGGGCGCCAAAACTTTTACACATGTTAAAGTAAAAAGACATTTTTAGTTAGTAAAATGTTAATATTAAAATTACTTTATTTATTTACTAATTTAAAAAAAAACCCACACAATTCTACTATTCATTTGAAACTGAAATAAACGAAATAAGACGATTTTCAGAATTAGCAAAAAATCTATAAAAATCTGTGCTAAAAAGGGATGAATGGCATTGCAATCATAGAACCGCACACATAAATGTTTCGTGAAAGGTTTTTTTATGCATGTGGATTGTGTAAATATGTTGACAGGTGAACAGACAAACGCTACAAATATAAAATCTGATTCTTTGTTTAGAAATAAGCCAAAAATCTTTGTTAATTTGCTTTTCATTCAGTTACATCTGAGGAACCATTTCAAACTCCCAGCATGACGTGCAGCTTAGTGGTGGAACATGAAACCGAACAAAAATCATCTGTAAGACAGATTTTTCTATTATAACCATTTCCCTTTTTTTCCCCAGGGACACCAAGGGCCAGATGGTCCAAAGGGAGAACGTGGAGCAGTTGGATCGAAGGTATCACTTGTTCCTCACAACTTTTAATTCACTGTCAGGTTCTAACATGTTTCTGGCATCTACACAGTTTGGCTGAGAGAAAAGCAGCGTGATTATGTTTGATTACGTTATGGTCTAATAAATCCCAGAATATTTTCTCAAACTTCCTCCATCAACATTTCATTTGTTTGTCCCTCAGGGTGAATCTGGCGGAACAGGTCCAATGGGCGCTCCCGGCCCCATGGTGAGCCAAGTTCAAACTATCACATCATTTTTTCCACAGATGAAATGAATGAATCTATTAGACATACAGAGCACTACTGGCTCTTTCATGTTATATTCAATTTAAAAATGAACATATTAAGCATCTTTTATTTGTCCAATGCAGGGTCCAAGGGGAATGCCAGGAGAGAGAGGACGCCCAGGGCCAAGCGGCACACCGGTGCGTAAAACAACAAAAAACTATGAAACAAAAAAATCTTTACTCAGATGTCATGATTAGCATCTTGTGCTAACTGTTATGATTAGCACAGCTGTTTGTTAGGGATAAGCAATACAAAGAAAAAATCAATGTAATCATTATTCAAGGGTAGCAATAGATAGTGACTTGTAATAACCATGTTATAACAAGCACAGCTCAGTGTCACTCCTACAACATTAAAAACACTGAAATCATTACTTAATGCTAGCAATGTTTAGCATCTTGTGCTGTTTGTGTTTAAACTTCGACTGCTCTTTCGATTAACATCTAGTTTAGTAAGTTATGTATATGAACTGTGTTTGTCTAATTTATTTCTTCCATTTTAGGGTATGCGTGGTGCTCAAGGAAATGTTGGGAAACCAGGTCCGATGGTAAGACATCATGGATTTATGAACAGATATATAACAGCCAAGAAAAAAAAAGAAAAAAAAAACACTTGAAAATTATCTTTTTAATCTCCAACAATTTTTAGGGTCCTTTGGGAATTAGTGGATCTCCAGGCTATCCAGGATCCCCAGGTATGAAGGTAAGAAAAAACTACTAACAGTAATTTGAATTAGAAATATGAAAAGACATTGCTAAAACAATTATATGTGTTATGTCTTACATACCCATGTCCTGAAAATATTTTATGTAGTAGGGATGTATTGCTTTCCATCACCCATATCAATATTCAGTTACATTCCTAGAATATGATAAGCTTCATAAATCACTTACAATTCAGTGATTCTAACTAGTAGTTTTATGTCTAATAGGGTCAGCCAGGACCTACAGGAGTTAGAGGACCTGAAGGACCACAAGGAATAAGAGGAGAGACCGGCACACAAGGCAGACCTGGACCAATGGGCTTACAAGTTTGTATTCAGTCAAAATGTCATTAAAGCACCCACCTGCATTATGTTGCTTTTATGCATTAACCGCATTTTACTTTTCTATGATATCTTAGGGCACCATGGGTACAGATGGAGGTCCAGGCTCCAAAGGACCAGTGGTGTGTATAAGAGTATTCATGATTACACTTATGTGTGTAAAATAAAGCTTTGAATTGAAGCCTAAAAGCTACAGTGGTTTTCTTTAGGGAGTTGTTGGACCACAGGGGCCTGTTGGTCTGCCTGGCCCACATGGTCCTCCAGGACCTCAGGGAAGCACCGGACAGCCTGGTATCAAGGGTCAAGGTGTAAGTCGTGCTTTAACATTTGAAATTTTATTTCAGAAAGCATGTATTTGGCATTATTTAAGTCAGTAATTCAATAACCTGTTCATCCAGCCATTTCGATCTTGCTGAAGATCAACAGGATTTTGACTTTACTGCCGATTATTTTTACAGTTCATTTTTATGTCTGTTTAGGGAGATGTTGGTGTTCCTGGATTTAAAGGAGAAGCTGGACCTAAAGGAGAACAAGTAAGTTATATCTAAGAGACTTGATCTAAGTGTGGAAAAGACTGATAAAGTGTATGATCTGAAAAAAATGTGTAAGAAGGTACAGTTGGCTATATATTGAATGTATGTACTTCATATTTTAGGGTCCTTCAGGAGCTCAGGGAGTGATCGGGCCTCAGGGAGAAGAGGGAAAGCGAGGGCCTAGAGGAGATTCTGGATCTGTAGGTCCACAGGGGCCTGTTGGTGAAAGAGTGAGTTCGATTTTATTCTCCATCCTTTAACACATCTTAAGAATGACTGGCCAGACGAAATAATTTCTATGGTTTGTTTCTTTAATAATTCAGGGGACTCCTGGAAATCGTGGTTTCCCTGGTCAAGATGGATTGCAAGGAGCCAAAGTAAGTAGATTATCAAAAGAATAAAGTAATCAAATCATCCAATACTTACCTACTAAAATCATTGAATCAATTCTGATTTAAGGGTGCAGTAGGTGAGCGTGGGATACCAGGAATTCCCGGGCCCAAAGGTTCTACTGGAGATCCGGGAAGAACAGGCGAACCAGGCCTCCCAGGCGCAAGGGTAAAACAAACCAGCAAAACATTTTAAGAAATTACTTTCAATTACTTAACGTTGCCAATTTTGTGATGAAATATTGCTATCTTGGTTTATTGTAGGGTTTGACTGGAACTCCTGGAGTTCAAGGTGCTGAGGGAAAGCTCGGACCTCCGGTACATTTGGCCAATATTCCTCATAACTTCCCTTGATTTTTCATTGTTTATTGGTAAATTTGGTATGAATGCATGTCCTTTTTGCTATACTGAAAGCACTGATTGCATTTTTTTATATTTCTTATATTTAAGGCAACGTTTCTTCAGAAATGTAGTTTCGTACAATAAATAAATAAAAAATGGTGAAACTGAAATATATCAATTCCTACTTAGTTCTCTTTGCTCCCTTTAGGGTCCACCAGGTGAAGATGGACGCCCAGGACCTCCAGGGTCTATTGGAACCAAAGGTCCAGAAGGATCAATGGGACTCCCAGGCCCTAGGGGTTTCAGCGTGAGTATTTTTTATTTAATTTTTTTTCAAATTGATTTTACACATAAATTAAATAAATAATAAATCATTAATTGCATTATGGCATAATCCAGGGGGATCCAGGTAAACCAGGTGAACAAGGCTCACCAGGACCTCCAGGGCAGCGAGTGAGTATCATTAAGAATAATTACAACATCATTCCAAACCATAACAAATCATGTTGCACACACAAAGCACACTCATCATGTAATCTTGGCTTTTATGTAGGGTCTTCCTGGAAAGGAAGGAGAAGTTGGGCCACTTGGGCCTACTGGTCCTCCAGTAAGTTTGTCACTTTGCATTCTACATTTTTATTTCTTTATTTCAAAACCAGTAATAACAGTGCTTGATGATTTGCTTCAATATTACAGGGATCAGCAGGTGACAGAGGAGAACAGGGACCTCCTGGAATGCACGGCTTCCAAGTAAGAAAAATAATAGTGAACTATTTCAAGATAAAGATTTAACCAGAGAATTTTAAAGATGTTCCATAGGCAGAAATACCTACCTCTTCCTGAAACACTTAAAATAGCCCTTTTCCCTGTTTGCTTTGTCTTTGTATTAGCAAACCGGTGTTGTTTTATTCATTGAAAGAGATTCAATGCACTTTTGTACACTGCTCTGGATAAGGGCGTCTGCTAAATGCTGTAAATGTAAATATATTGCTCAGTAGTTAATCCTCTGTAATGTTGTTCCTCAGGGACTGCCTGGACCAGCAGGCCCAGTTGGAGAGGGAGGGAAACCAGGTGATCAGGTAAGCTATGTTATGATAGTTGAATGAAAGAAAATATCACATTCACATGACCTAACTATATCAGTTATTCCAGTGCATCATTTATTAAGAAAATTCAATAGGTTTTATTGATTGTTTAAGGGTATTCCTGGAGAGGGAGGCCCTGTGGGACCTCTTGGACCAAGGGTGAGCTATGTTTTCCTACTAATTCTTACTGTAAATACAATTTTATCTTGTCAGAAAGCATTCAACCGAATTTTGAGTTATGTGCTCACTCAAAATGAATGTACGTTCTTTTGTTTGTAGTTTGGTCATCAAAGGCAAAGCTAATTTCAAAGCATTCTGCATGCAGATATAAATGTATATAATCAAAAGAAAGAGAGTATACAATATACATGCCGATATAATAACCATACATGTATATAAATATATATGACAGGGAGAGCGTGGAACTCCAGGAGAGAGAGGGGAGCTTGGACCTCATGGATTGCAAGGACCCAAGGGTATCCCTGGAGCACCTGGACCAGATGGGCCAAAGGTAAAATTTGACTTCTGTAGTATTATATTTTCAGATTTAGCACCTGACTGGCATTTGAGGACATCATAGAATCCTTGATATACACACATTGCTAATTCATAATAATTCAAATGTGGCGGTGTTTAAGTGAATAAAATGGTTAGGCTGTTGATGTGCCCATAGAAGACCTTAATCTTTGCCCATGTTGCTTATCAACCAGAGCTTCTGTATAAGGCTACATTGTATGGTGTAAAAACTAATGATTGATTGAAAAAATTATTCGTGAATTTATCATATTTTCCTCACTATTTCATCAAAGCAAAAAGCTGTTCTATATTCTTCCTAATAATAGCCTTTGCTGTGAATAAAAATTAGCTGTAATACCCAACCACCTGCGATTTAATTTAATTTCCCATGAGGGATTAATAAAATTTCACCATTCAAATTTTTGCATGCTTTGTATGACTCATTGCATTCAAAGTAGAAATAATCCCCCAACCAGACCTAGCATGCTAATGCATTGTTCACAGGGAAGTCCCGGGCCTACTGGTACTGTTGGTGATCTGGGTCCTCCAGGTCTTCAGGGAATGCCTGGAGAAAGGGGAATCTCTGGCCCTCCTGGTCCTAAAGGTGATCGAGTAAGTGAAACTGCAAGATTAATCACAAGTAAATTAATGTGTGATTTGCAAATATTTAACATTTCACCTCATTTTAACAGGGTTCAGTAGGAGAGAAAGGTTCAGAGGGCACTTCTGGAAATGATGGCGCAAGAGTAAGATGAACCAGATTATTCCTCTATTTGCATATATACAATTAAGAAGTACTGCCTGAAGAAATAGAATCAGACATTAAGGTACATGTGGATGTTGCCACAGTTTATGTGTTGACTGAATGGCATTAAAGGAATTCTTTAGGAGGCTTGTATTAGCTTGCCCAATCTTAGATAGCATGCTTTGTGTAAGTGATGATTGCATAATCTAGCTGTCTTTAATAGGGACTGCCAGGACCAATTGGCCCCCTAGGACCTCCTGGCCCAAGTGGTGAAAAGGTATACACACCTTAGTGTGCCAAAAATTCAATATACAATATATTATATTAAATCACTTCAGAATCCAATATATGCCTTTTTCAGGGAGAAGCTGGCCCTAAAGGACCACCTGGGCCTTATGGATCAAGAGCAATGCCGGTATGTCAAGTTTTCAGCTTTACATACTATAATTTATGCTACTGTTGCACAAATTATGAACACATATTTAAATGTTCTGTGTAAATTTTAGGGATCTCGTGGCGAGCCAGGGCCTACGGGTGCTGTTGGCTTTCCTGGACCACCTGTAAGTTGATTTCAAAAGACATATATTCTATTGCTAAAGTAAGACTCTGGAGCACTGCCAGTATTGATTCCACATACAACAAATAAATTAGTAATTGACTAATCAGTAAAATGAACAGACAAGGCAGTAAAACTATGGTTTTCCTATCAAATTTCAGGGTCCTGATGGTCAGCCTGGAGTGAAAGGAGAACCAGGTGAGCCAGGACAAAAAGGAGATGCTGGATCTCCTGGACATCAGGGATTGTCTGGACCACCAGGTCCTATGGTAAAAAAAATCTAACAAAATAAATAGATGCTCTATATACAAAAGTCTATGAGTTCTATAAATGTGACTATGCTTAAATGTTTATAGGGTCCAGTTGGTGTGGGTGGACCAAAGGGGGGCAGAGGGACGCAAGGAGCTCCTGTAAGTATGGATATGCATTAGAAAACAGATGTGATTTTCCTTCCATTGGAAATGAACATTACTAATGAGAGGCTCCATTATTTGGCTTTGTGATACAGTTTTCTAATGATTATATTTTAATTATGAAATTCAATATTCCAGGGGCCAACTGGTTTTCCTGGATCGCCTGGAAAAGTTGGTCCACCAGGTCCAACTGTGAGTAAGCCAGTGTCATATCTTATATTATTTAATAAATACTATATTATTTACTATATATATTAAATACTATATTATTATTTGATAAAAAATATAAAGAAGACATAAGTACTGAGTGAATCTTTCTGTCATTTAGGGCTCTCTTGGTCAGCCTGGTCCTATTGGTCCCCCTGGTAAAGAGGGTCCACCTGGACTTCGTGGAGATCATGGACCACCAGGACGGCAAGGAGAAAGGGGCCAACCTGGGCCTGCTGGAAGCACTGGAGACAAGGGGGATCCTGGAGAGGATGGACCCACTGTGAGTATCTGATAAGGCTAATAATAACTAAATGCTAATTACTAAACAAAGATGATAGTATGAAGTTGTCAGTAAACAAATCTCTAGCTTATGTTAGTTAAATGGACTCAGCTGGATTGTATGCAAATTTTAATTATCATGTAAGGAAAAAGAAGACAAACACACCACAAATTCTTTTGTTCAGGGTCCTGATGGTCCACCAGGTCCTGCTGGAACAACTGGACAAAGAGGAATTGTTGGTCTTCCTGGACAAAGAGGAGAGCGTGGCATGTTAGGGCTTCCTGGGCCAGCTGTAAGTATATACATAAAAACAAACAGCAATAAATTTGACACTTATCAGACAGCACATTTTCTCATTTTTCTGTGTAAACATTCCATTTCCATAGAGAATATAATACATTTCTAATCATAAAAATATCTATGAAGGTGTAACAAATCTTTTCAGTAAAATTGTCTCAAAAATGTATTAAATAAAGATAAATTTTTACGATTAATTTGGATTTAATAATTTGCATGATTAATTCGTTAATTTATTTTATTATAAATTACAATTTAGTGAATATCAAGTATTAACAAAAACAAATAAAAGTAACAATGGTCTATTACGTATTTTTTCTGTTTGCACATACATTTTCTTGGACATTTTGTGTGAGCGTAGCCATATTTTATTTTGTTGGTGGTTCATTTGATTATTTTATATACAACTGAATGTCACTGTTTTGATGGAAAAAAATATATATTTAAACTTAACCACAAAATTGACCATAATTCTTTTTTTTAAATGACAATTTGGAGGTAATGACCTGTATATTAAATCAAGATTGTATAGTTATAAGGACCTCATGCTTTTCCTTGCCTTACTTGTATAATTTAATGTACATATCTTTTGAAGGGTCCTCCCGGTAAACCAGGAACTCCAGGATCTCCAGGAGACAAAGGACCTTCTGGGCCAGTTGGACCACCAGGTGCTAACGGACCTCGGGGTGATGCTGGTCCTGATGTAGGTTTAATTCTTAAGTACTAACATGGCTAATACTACTAGAAAACTTGATTATGCAAGCGGCAAACAAACACCTTATTTGTGTGAGTCTAACAAGTAATAAGTAGCATGAACTGTAACATCTAATTGAGCTTGTGCTAATTCCACATTTTAACGTAATGTCCTCCAGATAAAATAACATCTAATCAGGAAAACCTTTGTAAAGCCTTTCAAAAAATGCTAATAACTGCAGGATAAAGGCCACAATTTAATGTAAATGATACAAGCCCTCGAATGGCAGTTTAAACAAAATCGAAGGCTACTGAAACACTGCAACTTAGCATGATGTTGTAATAGTGCTTCCAAACTGTAAAACTACAGTCATGATTCCAACAGTCTGACAGAACAAATGGCCATCCTAGATTTGATCATCTTCTCCAGATGTAGAACACATAGAGCACTAGTGAAATAATCTGGCACACATAACATTAGCACACACCAAATGTTTTATTTTTTCAAACCATCAATGAAGTAATAATAAATTATTGAGCTAAAAAAAGTCATGGATTTTACCATTGATGTAATTAATAGAGTAGTAAAGAGACAGAAAAATAAATCATAGCCATTAACCTTTGTCCTTTGTCCTTTGACCAAAAGGGACCTGCTGGAGCTGATGGTCCACCAGGAAAGGAAGGCGTCATAGGTGAAAGGGTAAGAACTGAGAGCTTCTTTAAAACCTATATATACACCGACCAGGCATAACATTATGACATTATAACATTATGAGCGGTGAAGTGAAGAACACTGATGATCTCTTCATCATGGCACCTGTTTGCGCGTGGGATATTATTAGGCAGCAAGTGAACATTTTGTCCTCAAAGTTGCTGTTAAATGCAGGAAAAATGGGCGAGCGTAAGGATTTGAGCGAGTTTGACAAATTGTGACGTCTAGACGACTGGGTCAGAGCATCTCCAAAACTGCAGCTCTTGTGGGATGTTCCTGGTCTGCAGAGGTCAGAATCTATCAAAAGTGCTCCAAAAAAGGAACAGTGGTGAACCGACAGGGTCGTGGGCGGCCGAGGCTCATTGATGCACATGGGGAGTGAAGGCTGGTCCGTGTGGTCCGATCCAACAGACGAGCTCCTGTAGCTCAAACTGCTGAAGAAGTTCATGCTGTTGATGCTCGACCGGTCAGAACTGTTTTAGCAGCAACACAATATTAGGCAGGTGGTCATAATGTTATGCTGATCGGTGTACATGATCAATTTTACTCAATCATCAATTAACTGAATTTTCTTTTTGATTGCATTTGGATTTTCAAGCATCTATACATAACTATGACTGCTTCACTAGGGTGACCGTGGTGATTCAGGCCCAGAGGGACTGAGTGGGCCAAGGGGAGCTCCTGGTCCATCTGGCCCTGTTGGTTCTACTGGAGGCCCTGGAAAGAGAGGAGATGTGGTATGTGGTATCTTCGTTTTTATTTATTTATTTTTTTACTTTCTTTTAATGCCAGGCGTCCACTATATATTCTGTATATAAACCATTACTATTAATGCAAACCTTGACAGGGTTCAAGAGGACCTGTTGGACCTCCAGGTCCAGCTGGAAAGAGAGGACTCCCGGTAAGACTTCTGTGAACAAATCTGCTCTATTGTGGCTTTTTATTTAAAAAGGACCACATAACACATTACATTGACGCTTTTCATTGGCAGGGACCTCAAGGTCCAAGAGGAGATAAAGGAGAGTTTGGTGATCATGGAGAAAGAGGACAGAAGGGACATAGAGGATACACAGGTCTTCAGGGGCTTCCTGGATCACCTGTAATTATTTCTCATAACACCACCACCATGCCTCAAGCCAAAAACTGAATATTAAAAAGAATGTCAATGCACACTCTGAACGTCTGTTAAAGTTCAAGCTCATGAAGTTTGATCTCTGTGGAAAACTAAAACAACTAATGCTCTATATATTTAGGGAACCACTGGCGATTCTGGACCACATGGAATTGTTGGGCCAAGTGGTCAAAGAGTAAGTGCATTGATTTAGCTAATAATACACTATAAGACAATAATTTATATAATATACATACAATTATGTATTTCATATTTAAATGCAAATCATTGTAGGGACCTCCTGGACCAATAGGACCATCAGGAAAAGAAGGATATATTGGACAGCCTGGACCAATGGGACCACCTGGATCAAGAGGAATAAGTGGAGACATTGGACCAGAGGTATACACATCACTTATTCCACAAATTTGTGACGCAAGGAACATAATAAAAATGCTTACAGTAAAGTAATAATGTTTAATTTTTGTTGGAAAAACCAATTGAGAGAATGTGTTATTAGTGAAAACACTTAAAATACAGTATATTCCAATACTTACTGTACATATGTTTTTTTTATATAGAAGTACTATGTTACCTTGTTATTTTTTTCTTTTTATTTTAGGGACCTCCTGGAGAACCAGGTCCTCCAGGTCTACCTGGATCACCTGGACCACCAATTGCTGCCATGGAGGATATGTTTGGAGGCCCTCAGGATTACGATGCTGGTCCTCCTCCTCCTGAATTCCCAGAAGACGAGGCTCTGCCCAAATCTAATTCAACAGACATGTTCCAGGCCGACCCAGGAGTCCAGGCCACACTTAAAGCTCTCAGCAGCCAAATTGACAGCATGCGCAGCCCTGATGGTACTAAGAAACACCCTGCTCGCACATGTGAGGACCTTAAGCAGTGCTATCCACTGAAAAAGAGTGGTAAGTTGACCACCCCTTATTTTGACCAAACCAATATTTTCAGCATAAATTTGCCCAGTGTTCTTCAGTGTGTATATATATATATATATATATATATATATATATATATATATATATATATATATATATATATAAGACTGAAACATTTTAATAATTAAAAAATGCCCTACTGTGTGGGATCCAGGTGAATACTGGGTGGATCCAAACCAAGGAAGTTCAGAGGATGCCATTAAGGTGTACTGTAATATGGATACTGGAGAAACATGCATCTCAGCTGAACCTTCCAGCATACCTCGTAAATCATGGTGGAGTACCACAGGAAACAAACCAGTGTGGTTTAGAACTATGACTGGTGGATCTTATGTGAGTATGAATTTATAGTCAACAGTTTTACTGTTTTTTTGAATAAGCTCTAGTTTAATCCTTTCTTGAAGCACACTGGTGACAGGTAACTTTAGCAACAAGTACAAACAAATAATTTTAAACCGTCTTTTATGAGATTAATCAGGACAATGTTTCTGTGTGTAGAGTATCAGGTCTCTGTGTTTAGCTGCTGGTAGACAAGGGAATGGGAAACTTCATAACACTTTTATATGTGTAAAGCTGTTTTGGGACAATGTCCATTGTTAAAAGCTCTATACATATTAAACTGAATTGAATTGAAAAAAGAAGGATGTGAGCCCCCTGCTGGACAAACAATTCACACCTCCCAACAACATGACTGTAATATAGTAGATGTTATACAGGAGCTTGATTTGGAAGAAAAACGCCATATATAATTGCCACAATAACATTTTAACCTATTGCCTATTAATATTTAAATCTAGCAGGCTGGATAAAAGATATTTAAAAAAAAACCTGCATATTTTTTTAAATAATTAGACTTTAGCTACAAGCTACATGTTTATTAAAATGTAGTAAATATATAAACAAAAAAGTTAATTTAACAGTTTTTGTCCAATCATCTAAAATGTAACAAAAGTAACCAAGGTGTGTGTGTGTGTGTGTGTGTGTGTGTGTGTGTGTGTGTGTGTATATATTGGAGGCAAAATGACGGCACGACATCATATTTACACAAATGACGGTCGGATAACCCTTTTTTTTTCTCTTAAGTTCGCTTATGGAAACAAGGACCAGCCGGCTAACTCGGTCACCGTCCAGATGACCTTCATTCGGCTGCTTTCCAAGGAAGCCTCACAGACCATCACGTACCACTGCAAGAACACCGTCGGTTACAAAGATGAAGCAACTGGCAACCTGAAGAAAGCAATTATCCTCAAAGCCTCTAATGACTTAGAGCTCAAAGCTGAGGGAAATAATCGTTTCAGATACACGGTTCTGGAGGATAGCTGCTCTGTAAGTATAACCCAGGTTATTCAATAATTCATTCATTCATTGATTAATTGATTGATTTTTTTTTATTTCAATGGCCATATAGAAGGATTGTTTTTTTTTACACACAAGGACAAATCCAATTAATGCAAGGATAGAGTATATATTTAGATTTCAGATATTTAGTAGTAGTGAGAAGTTAATGACATAATTGCGATTATATAAGGATTTAAATTTGCATACAGACTTAAAAATTGCTCGTTCAATGGAACCTCATTTTAAAAAGGAGAAGGTGGTAGCTCAGTGGTTAAGGTTCAAGGCTACCAATCCAAGGGTTGGGGTACAAGCCCCCATACTGCAAAGCGGCTACACTTGGAGCCCTTGAGCAAGGCCCTTGACCCCCTGTCCTATCATGGCTGACTTTGCGCTCTGACCCCCCGCTTCCTAACTCACTAGGATATACGAAAAAAAAAATGTCACTGTGCATGTGACAAGTAAAAAGCACCTTTACCTTCTTATAAACACCTTCAGAAACCGATCTGAATGGAATTTTGCTCAGTTGAAAAGAAAACACTGGACTATTTTTTCAATTGTGTTCAAAAATGTAAAAAACTTTAAACTTCTGGTTCGGGCTCTCTGTATCTGGATGACATCAGATTACAGGATTATGACATAATTATTATCACATATATGTAAATTAAATAGAACCTTGAAAGAGCTGTAAACTGATCCATCTTGTAAGATATTTTTTGTATTTTTCGCATTTGCTCATCAAATCTATCTATCTATCTATCTATCTATCTATCTATCTATCTATCTATC
>JAAIIK010000093.1:2468272-2487582 GCA_014706435.1 Silurus glanis
ATCCATCCATCCATCCATCCATCCATCCATCCATCCATCCATCCATCCATCCATCCATCCATCCATCTATCCATCCATCCATCCATCCATCCATCCCACTTAGATTGTAATTGCATTATTTTTTCTACATCTGGAACAGACATTTGCAGCTTTTGTGGTCTCAGTGTGGTGTTAAGAATGTATTTATATTATTCATGGTAACGGGCCAAATGAAAAGCCTATCTTCAAAATAACTCAGCATTAGAAGATAACAATAACCAAAAAGCACATGCGAAACCAGCAACATTACATGTTAGAAAAGATAAGAGACAGTGAAGGGAGATGCAGTCAAAAACAGTTGGACAAAAGTTTAGAACTAATAGACAATAAATATAAACAAAACTAAATTCTAAAAAGTTATAAGTAAATAATATAAAATGAATCAAAAGTGACAGCAAAACACTGCATTACACTGAACCATTTAAACGACTTTGATGAAAATGTTCAGGATGCCTTGCCAGCAGTGAATGAATTTGAACTGAAATGTGAGAATGAGAGAATACAAACCATCTCTGGCGCTGAAAGCGATAAGAGGAAAGAGACAGAAACAGAAATGTAACAATACATCTATAAAAAAATACCGAAAAACCTTTTGCAAAGAAGCATTTTTGAAGTTTTGAAATAAACAGAAAATATAGGATATTGTACACCTAAACGGGTTACATCCAAATCATACTGAACTAATATTTCTTCTTTGGACATGTGGATCATTTCACATATACAGTTAATGGACAAACATGTTGGGACACCTGACCTTCCCAACTATATGTGGCTCTTCCACAAACTGTAACCATAAAAATGGAGGCACATAATTGTATAGAATGTCTGGATGCAGAAGCAAGAAATTTTCCCTTCAAGGGAAGATCACCTGCTGTAGAGCTCTGGCCCCAACCCTATAGAACAGCGGTCCCCAACGATTTTTGCGCCACGGATTGGTTTAATGTCAGACAATATTTTCACGGACCGGCCTTTAAGGTGTGGCGGATAAATACAGCAAAATAAGATGATACGACCGGCATACAAACTGGTATTTTCTAAATATAATAATAAACGTGAATCCACTGTGTTATTTTTTGTTCATTTTGCTAGCTTGGGGGTTTAATTTATAAGCAGAGGATTTGTTTCTGAGTCATATAATACCCTTATTTAGCAAAACTCAATAACTCAGATTCCATACCTGTATAGGTAAAACTTAATGTATAGAAGCAATCTGAATTGCCTACATGAAGATGTTTACTTAACAATTCAATATGTTCATGGTGTTAATGCAATAATTAAATAAACCTGGATACCAAAAATCTGAACAATGGCTCTTCTGGCATATTTAGTATTTATCCAATTTTTTTAAAGGTAAGAATCAATATACAGTAAAAAAAATAAATAAATAATAAGTGCCCTTCCCTCTGATCAAGGTTTTGTCACATCATGTCAAAAAATGGCAGCACATTATGGGGAAAAAAAAACAATCCGACAACATACATCACGACATGTCTCAACAACATTACATGCAGTTTGTTTGCGAATTGGAAAAAACCTGGCTATTTTTTTCTCCCCCTTTCAGCCTTCTAGATGTGATTGAAACCCATATGTGTTGTAAGACAGCGCCACATTCTGGTGATTTATTCATGTCGTTCTCAGATTCAGCTCAGTTTCCTTTCACATGATTTTCACTCTGGGATTGATTGATAAAGTCTACTTTTGGTGGTGCTTATCTGCTAACATACAGAGCCTACAATCACCAACTAAGTAAAGCTTGTGAATTGTGGAAACCTAAAAAAAAAATTAAGATTCAGAGGAGAAAATAAGTATTCAACAGATCATTTATATTTGTTCAACACAATTTAAACCAGATAACTCAAGAAATATACACAGATAATAATAATAATAATAATAATAATAATAATAATAATAATAATATAAAAATCCATAAAATCCATATTGTATATATTTATTCATTTGTATTGAGGCAGGAAAAATTGAACACGCTAAGAAAAAGGCACCAAGGCAAAAGCTAATTTCACTACATAGTTCAACTGTATCTCCTTTTACTTATATGTACATTACAGTGAAAGTCTTCCCAGCGATGTATCGATATATCAATCAATCCAGGAGAGAAAATAGTGTGAAAATTGTGATCAACTTGAGCTGAAGTAGAAGCTAAAGTATTTTCCCCCACATTAATGGATTAACAGAGATGCAGCATGATGCTGACATTTTACCAATTAGCAAACATGTATGCGATGGTACCGAGATGTGATTTGCTCATAGTCAGTGTACACTGAATTAATGTGTGTGTGCTATCTTTTTAAATATGTAGAGGGGACTGTTTAGTCTTGGAAGACCAAATTCTACCCTGATTGACCTTAAACACAGAGGAAACAAATATTCACCTTTCAAAAAAGCTGGACTTGGTGAAAAGGTCGGGCAAAACTGTTCAAAACAGTCGTTAAGCTTTTTTGTTAACCATTTATACTTTTGTGCTTTCTATCCTGTAGAACTCATCACAGAAACACACAATTTGCCTTCATATCAAATCCCCAGGAAAACCGCAAAGCATGGAAAAAAACGCACAAAAATGCAGGGAAAACCCAGGGTTATTTTATGCGGCTATATCGTTGCTTCTGTTAGAGATGATGATGTATGCAAAACTGATCTTTCAAAAAAGCTGGACTTGGTGGAAAGGTCGGGCAAAACTGTTCAAAACAGTTGTTAAGCTGTTAAGCTCACTGCAGCGCTCTGTTCTACTGCGTTTCTCCATAATATTGATGGTTTCTATAGCAGTGGAGTGGTATTAAGAGGTGGACTGATTCAGGTAAGACAGCTGAATCACCAATTCTGGCTATACATAGATAGTGAGAGCCGCAATGTCATTTTCTGTGGACGTAGACTGACACCCCAGTAAAGACACTGTAAAAAAGTCAGAACCAATTTCAGTTTCACTATAGTTACTGAAATATTAATAGCAGATGAATATATGCTTGCAGATTAATGATCTGGGCATTAATATCACAAGATATGGGCAGGATAAATCAAACTTCGGGTTAAAAATGAAGACAACAGAGTTTTGTTTAGTGCATGTGTTCAGGTCGAGATCAGGGCTATGTTCATACATCACAGCAGTGGTCACAGCAGGATCTACACAGCTGGGACAACCCGCACAGATTCATTGCAGTGAGAGTGCTAAAGTCATGTCCTCATAATGATCCATGACTCAGCTATGGAGAAATGCTGGGAGAGATTTTCCTCTGATTAATATGAATGGAAATAGCCGATATCAATTCAATACTCTGTGTCAGTGCCAGGGCATGCCGTCTGCTCCAGCAGCTGCCTACATGCAGCAGTCTATATGCTGAAATGATTCATTTTGCTGATCACTGTATAATTATTCGCCTATAATTCAGAGACATGCAGTCACCTGCATCTCATCCAGCCGCGACTGGACGTCTGGGGGAAAGTCGGCACCGCCGCAAATGAAAGGGTCGAAGGGCTCGGCGCCAAACAGGTCTCTTCCTGAAGAACACAACATGAACACAAATCCATCAACAAGGCTGAAAAGGGTAATATGGTAGAGAATGATAAATCAGCACCAGGGGTTAGGAGTAGAAAGAGACTATTTTTTATGTTTAAGGACACCAAATATGAACAAATATTAGTACAGTATGTACTAAAATCTTTCAAAATAAAATGTTTCCAAATAAATACAGGTGGTCCCCACTTTAAAGTGGAGATGCGTTCGGATGACCCCATCGTAACTTGAAAATATTGTAAGTCAAGACCTGGCCTATCCAGGAGTCTTAAAGAATGTTGATCAATATGGTTATATACATCATGGTTAAAAATGTAACAAATCACAGTCCATAATTTAGCAAAACAGAGCACTACCATAATCTATAAACTATAAAGTATATATGTATGCGGAAGCAGGCACATTAACAAGCGCCTGATCTGTTTTAGTGTCTGGCAATGTCGATAAAAAGGAGAGAAAAGAGCTCAAATTTGGCTTTGAAACACCAAAAACACAGAAAAAAAAAAATACACGCTTTAACACCAAGACAACTGAACTCGGTTGACTGCTGGCGAGAGTAAGGCATCCTGGCTGCATCCCAACGTATCTTACGAAAAAATTAAATGCAGCGCAAAGATCGACAATTTGTCATATTGCTATAGTCATCGTAAGGTCAAAAAATCGTAAGTCGAACTATCATAACTCTGGAAGTATATAACTGGAAGTATGTTGTATGTATATGTGTTTCAATTTTATAATTGAAAGAAAAACCCTAAAAGGTTTGGTTTAAACATTTTTCAGTCACATCCTCTATCTATTTTAACTTTGGTAACAGTTTCCTATATTCCTATACAGTGCAACCTCGATACTCGCGGGGGTTATGTTCTATGACCCCTCACGAGTAACAAAAAATGGCAAGGTTTTGACTCTCCTTTTGATGGTTCCTTTTTCAAGGGAAATTTTACATGTACTGTAGAGTAAACTCAACAAAAATGTTTAATAACTTGTCATAAATGTTTTGTTTACTACTTTAAATGAATAATACAATAACATAGTTTTTCAAACATTTTTAAGTCATTTATTAGTTTTGAAATGTTGCTCCGAACTTTCGAGCCACTCGTGGCTTCTCGCCAACTATCAGATTTTTCGCGAGTTACTCTCAGTCCGGTTCCAAATGAAAAGTCACGAACTATCGAGGTCATGAATATCAAGGTCACGAGTATCGAGGTTCCACTGTATACTGCTGAAAGCGTCACCAGTAGTATTCCTTTCTCTGCTCATCAAAACCTACAGTATACAAAGTGATGCAGCAACACTATAGTCCTATATTCTGTCCAGATCTCTCACTTCCTCATCTGTGCTATCCGTTCATACTGTTCAGCTTCTAAAAACCTCATGCTAATCCCACCATCAATGCTTTCACTGAACACTAACTAGCCAAGCATTTGCTGTAATTTGCTGCTACTGCTGGAATCCATCATTTGTACCAACACGTCAAATTACGCCTGCATTCGATTTCTCATTAATATGATGTCACTGAAAAATGGTAAATGAGAAAAGAAGCTCTTGCTTTTTGTTTTAACACCCAAAGAATCCTGGAATCACTAAACACGTCAAATTGAAGCCAATCGAAATATTGTGTTTAAAGGTGCTTTCCCCCGAGCTATGAAAATCCCAGGATATTTTCCACTTGCTTTAGAAAAATAAAATACTAAACTAAAAACTAAACAGACACTAAAAATAAAGCAGACAGCATTCTACACCTCACCATCAGATCCTCATTCAGAAAAGGATGTAAAAAAATATCTAATGCCATATAATCAGCACTATGCTATAACAGTACTACATCAGTGAGATGATTTAATCCTTTAATCCTGCAGTTTTAATCAGTGACGTATAAGAGACCACAGTGGAGAAAATAACCTTCCCAAATCATTATCATGAATACTGATCGCTGAGGGAAATATGGTTCCTACTGAAGATAATAGGACCTTAATGGATGCTTTAATGGCCAATTGATTTGTGTAAGAAACTTGATTAAATCAGATGGACGAGGATGTGAAAAAGTTGTCTTTTAAGTAATCCGGATAGCGATTACACTGGCTTTTATCATAAATGTCAAATGTAATGTAATTTTATTCACAACTGCACAGTCTTAGCATTGGCAATACATTTACTCCTATCAAATCCTAATAAACTTGGGAGAGATAGGATAGCACATGTGGAGACAAGGTGAGGGAGGTGAGATTGAGATGGTTTGGACATGTGCAGAGGAGGGACATGGGGTACATCAGTAGAAGAATGCTGAGGATGGAGCCACCAGGAAGGAGGAAAAGAGGAAGACCAAGGAGGAGGTTTATGGATGTGGTGAGGGAAGACATGCAGGTAGTTGGGTTGAAAGAGATGTAGAGTACAGGGGGGTATGGAGACAAATGATCCGCTGTGGTGACCCCTTACGGGAGCAGCCGAAAGGAAAAGAAGAAATCCAGATAATTTGGTTATCCAGAGAACCCCATAGGACAGATGATCATTCTACACTTTTATTGTTAACCATATAGTGGTTTAGGAGAATACTGCAGACATGTAGAACAATGAAAGACAATGTGTGTCAATAACACCCTTTAAACGAGTTAAATGAGTACAGTAGGACAGTACTGATCTCTGCTGGTCTCGCTGGAGGTGTCGGAGGTGAAGAATTACTGGCTGGTTGTGGAACCATGGGAGCCACTGGAGAGAATGGAACCATGTCGAAAACATCTGTGGAAACTTTGGAGTTGTTGCCCCCCTAACGGAAAGACGAGCAGAAACAAGATTAGCAACTTCTATATAACGCACGTTACGTTATTATTATTTACCACTTTACATTGTGGTGTATACTGTATATATACACTATATAGACAAAAATATTGGGGCATATAAGACTTTTTTAGCAATAGATGGTTCTTCACTAAACTGTTGCCACAAAGGTGGAGGCACACCATTGTATAGGACGTCTTTGGATGCAGTAGCGTCCCTTCACTTCAACAAGGAGACCCAAACCAGTATGACAATGCCCTTGCATACACAGTCAGCTCCATGAAGAAATGGTCTACATGCACTGGAGTGGGAGATCTTTAATGGCCTCATAGAGAGTTCTGACCTCAACCTTTGGGGCTGATTGATACTGATTGAACAACTTCTGCTAAAATACCGGATTATTTAAGAGGCAAACTTTCTAACAGGATGTGGGAAAAATCTTTTCTGAAAATCTTCTCTACTGGAAAACCAGTAAAAAACCAAAAAAAACCAAAAGGAATATAAATGGGCTTAAATCTGTTGGTAGAATGGAACCAGTGGCTGTTTATAATTTTCAAGAAAATTCCGGTAAGTTATTTCAAATAAAACGCGAATTAAATAATGTGTATTTAAGAGAAAGTGTATAAGTGTTTTTGTGAAACAATAACGGAAGGTGTTTTAATTGTAAGGGCTTCACGGCAGTCACAGATAAAGCTGTAACTTCCAGAAAGAATGGAGGATTTTGTGTTCTACTGTATATTTTTGTATTATTAACATCATGAAAAAAATGAAGTGCTGCTAAGGGACAGGCTGTTTATAGCTGCTGAAAGATGATTGATAACAGGACCTTCTTATGTGGCTCTAACTACAAGATATGGACACCTGACATTCACACACACATGTGACTGCTGTTACAGTTAGCTCTATTCTTTTGGGAAGTCTTTCCTCTAGATTTTATAATCATTTACATGTCTTGAGTTCATTCGATATTCGAGTTCATCCCAAACATGTTCAGTGGGGTTGAGTAGGTCAGGGTTCCATGAATTCTTCAACTTGAACCTTAACATTGTATTTCTTCTTGGATCTTATGTACGGAAGTATTGTCATGCTGGAACAGGTTTATTGTAAAACTATAGTTTACAGAAACATTCTAGACAATTGCCTATTTCCAACTTTGCAGCTATAATTAAGAAAAGAACCACATACGGATGTGATGGATAAGAGTCTACATACTTTATGGTGCTTATAGTGTGTGTGTGTATATATTTATATATGTATATATGGAAAGTTTCTGTGATAAAAAAAATTTACTGGATTGCGATAATTCCTCTTTATATCAAGCGAAATCATCTATTTGTTGATTACCTTCCAATAACTGCAAACCTGTAGTGCTTCATTTTTGGCATACACTTCATATCCCTGTCTATACAATCTAAATATGATAATTTTACAAACACATTCTCAAACACCAAGGCACAGAGACAAAAAGCATATAATATATAGTACAGAGACTTCGCTTGGTATTATAGCATCGAAAAAAGAAAAGAGAAAATCAGTGGCAAAGAAGGAAGAGAAAAAATGTTTGGTTTTGTTTTGTCTATTACTCTTGGCCGAGGGACCCCTGCTCCAGTGACAGGCTTTGGCAGAGCAGGTTTGGTGGGAGGAGGAGTCAAAACCCCGGCTGATACGCTGGAGTCGGGAGAGCTCATTGGTGTTAGTGTGACAGAAGAGATTTCTACACAGGAGAAGGAGGTCATATTGTGACACCAGAAGAGAGACGAGGGTCTCTGCAGCATGTAGGCCTTGTTAGTCGAGTTAATGTGAAGCAACTGCAGGAAAAGAGATCAGATAGCTTAGAGTTTTTAAGAAAATGATAACACACACACACACACACACACACACACATTCCATGCAGTCCTTACGGGAGGAACTTGAGCAATGAGCAGCTGTTCCTCCAACGTCTGTAACTGCTTTTTCAATTCCGAGTTTTCGCTCTCAAGCTCCTGAATCTGTGGTGGAGAAAGGGTGAAGTCATTTTCCTCAAGATGCACACTGAGACGATTTCTTTGGGTTTTTTATTGTTTCGGAAGAAAGCAATTTTCAGGATAGGTCTTGTTTGATGACTGAAGCGCTGTCATTACAGCGGATGTGTCTCAGGAAAGTGGAAAACACTACAACACTAAGGTTTAAGTGTAAAAAATAAAAGCTTACTCTTTTCTGCAGGCTGGCTATTTGTTTCCTGGTCTCCACGTCTTTCCCTCCCGACTCCAAGAACTTTTTGTAAGCCAGATCAAATGCCTGGCCAATAGTCAAAGTGATCTCTTCTGCCTAAAAAACATAGGAACAAATGTATCAAAACTGTATTACAACTGTATTAAAGCAATACAATGCAGCACGTTTATATACATTAATATAATTATTACAAATTATACAGTATAATAGTATATAATACTTAAACGCAATATAATTCTATATTATCATTACTATTAAACATATTTCATATATGTATAATATATTGTTATAATAGTATAATCACAATTTATAAAGCAGCAATTTCTCACTTTATGCTGTGATTTCAGCTCAAAAGTTACATTAATAGATACGTATTTGTATGCAGAGTTTCAGATTGTTCTTCAATTAATGTTTTTTATAGAGGCTAGATCAGAGAGGGCCAAAGTAGGCCCATGGTGACCTTGAATTTGGCCCACCATGCCATATATGAAAAGAAAAAATAAATAAATAAATAAATAAATAAATACATTTTGTGCAATAAATTGGATTGTTTCCCATTGTACAATTAGACATTAAAAGTAGAACTTAGAAATTATACTGCATTACTTAAGCAAATTACAGAGACATCTTTTCTATTAGTTTATTTTATTTTAAAAGTTATAAAATCATAATTAAGAAAAACCATAGCAAATTTAAGTTTAATCCAATGTTTGGTATGATGCAACATTTAGCTTCCAACCACAGCCTTCAGTCCACTGGGATTACTGGCCCTTCATAGGAAAAATGTTGGGAACCTCGGGGCTAGACTATAGTCTTACAATATCAGCACTTGCCCTGACATGCAATTAATCAATCAATCAATCAATCAATCAATAAGTCAATCAATACATAAATAAATTAATAATAAATACAAAAATAAATACATATTTATTAATAAATAAACTAGCATTTTTCTTTGCTGTCAAATGGGGTAGAATGTAACATCAAATGTAATTCAATAAAAAAATTAAATTATATATATATATATATGATAATATACAAATGAGACGATGGCAAAACAGCTGTATACACAGAGCGTAATATTTTTTCCCCTACCAAACAATCACACAAATGAGCAACAAGTGTATGATCTTACACATTTTTCACTGTCAAACACGTAGCAGAGATGTTTGTTAGATTCAGAGTCTTTGCAGATAAATGTGAATATCCTTTTGTCTGTTTTATCGTCTGCACAGAAAGATATCCGGTGCAACTGGCAATTGTGCTGCACTTCCTGTGAAGAGAAGTAGTAGTTTATTTAATAATATGGAAAAAAGAATTGATATAATTCACAAAATTGGACAGCGCAAATGACAATCCCATGACAAACTGTTTAAAAGGGCTGACACAAAAGTCTGCAATAGGGAGAGTGTAACAGTTAAATGTAAAGCTGTACACTTTACATTTTTCGAACAAAAGAAAGTATTTCGGACAGAACAGTTTGATGTTCGGTTGTTTTCTCAGTAACCTGACAAGCTGTATTTTCTGTCTTATTAACAAAAGTAAACATTTTGTAAGGAGTTGCGATAGAGGATGTGATGACAGTTCTGCAGTTATACAATCCCAGTTGCACGTAAAATGTTGGGACGCAGAGTAAAATGTAAATAAAAGAAGAATGCAATGATTTGCAAATCTCATAAACAAATATTGTATTCACAATAAAACATAGAAAACACATCCAATGTTAAAAATTTTTAAAGAATTGGGACGGGGCAACAAAAGTCAAGTAAGAAATGAAAAGTAAGTTATTAAACTTAAACAGTTGGAGAAACATTTAGCAACTACTGTAATTAGGTTAATTGACCTTATATTTTTTTCCTTTTAAAATGGTATAAATTCTCAGTTTAAATATTTGATACGTTTTTTGTTTTATTGTGAATTGAATATGGATTTATGAGATTCGCAAATCGTTGCTCAGCGTCCCAACTTTTTTGGAATCAGGGTTGTAACAGTGATAACAGATTAGTTTCACAGATATTCAACGACATGAAAAGCAACTATAACTGTGTTATGTGATAGTATAGATAGTTGCAGCTGCAGGTAAAAGTCCAAATATTTTATAAATGAGAAATTATTATAAAAAACTACATAAAAAAGGTAAAAACAAAAGAAGGAGAATGTGAAAACAGAACATAAAATCATACAACAAAATATTAGAACCTGAAACAAAGGCTTGGTTTATGCAGAAAACAATGTCAACCAAAACACAATACTGCATTCACAAATGGAAACATGGGGTTATTTGAACACAAACAAACTACAGGGGTAAATAAAAATAGCTTCATACAATAGGTGTAACCAACCAATGACAGGACAGAAGTGTAGACATGCCTCAAACGATACCAAAATACACAATGTATGGAATAAAATGAAATAAATAGAAGTTTGCTAAAGACTCGGGAAACGGGACTGTGCTCTGGCATGCAGCCGCTTTTGGCAGTGATATTAATTTCTGAGAAAATGGATATAAAATACTAAATGGAATTCTTTAATCGGTTGTAAAAAATGCTAGCTTTGGCCAAATTGCCGTGAAGATTGTAAGAAGAATAAAACTCTACAGGTTGTGCCAATATTGGGTAATTAAATGGAATATACCACTGCATTCATGCTTTAACAGTGCAACCCCAAGTGTTTTATGCTTTATATAACAGACAATTACAATAAAGGATTTGGCAGACGCCCTTATAAAGAGCGACTTACAGTTATTTCATTCAAACAACTAAACAGTTAAGGGGTTAAGGGCCTTGTTTAAGACTGCAGCAGTGACAGCTTTGTAGTGTTGGGATTTGAGCTTAAGACCTTCTGATCAGAAGTATAACATCTTAACCACTGAGCTACCTCTTTCCCTAAATTTGCCAACTGGGAAATCCAGGCCTACCTGTATAAGTGATTAGGAACTAGGAATAGGATTTGTAATTTCTCCCAGGGAAAGGTGGTTTGAGCATCTAGCCACACCCCCAATACATTTACATATACGCCATTGGCAGATGCCTTTATCCAGGGTGACTTTCATGTATCTCATTTATACAACAGAGCAGCTAGGGCCTTGCTCAGGGGCCCAGGAGTGGAAGCTTGGTGTTGGCTGGGATTTAAACTCCCAACCTTCACTCACTGCCCACTTTTTTTCTTTTCTTTTTTTTTAAATGTACCCTTACTTCAGACACAGAAGACTTGGTGATGTGATTTATTTCTGTGTATAAGACATTTAGAAGTAAGCAATCTTCTTCTGGTCACTCTTGAATGAAAAATCCTGTAACACAAGCTTGAAACTATCTGAAGCTTATTTTAAGCTTTTTTGGAGTATGTTGCATTGATCGGCTGTTGTTTGGTGTTATAGCGATAGCAGAAGGAAGGATTCTGCAGCAAGAGGCGCGTAGCGGTACCGAAGAGAAGCAATGACTCAGAAAGTACTGGGCAGATGACTGCAGAAGATGAATTACCCGACACCAAACATCAATACAACAACGCCGCAAATTCTATTAAAAGATGAAACTCCCCAGATGTTCACTGAGCATCTGCGGACCGATCCATTTGTAATTATTACGCATCATACAGACAACAGCCGTGTCTGAAGTCAATACAGAACTGCACTAGGCTCTGCAGGGTGATGAAAAGGGGTAAGCGAAATGTTTTCTCCTGCTTACGTTACGTAACAAAAACTTATTTTAGATATCAGGGGGATCAATCTAAATACTGAGATACTAACAACTGCTGGCTGCCTGAGGCAGCATTCAGATGAGTCCTGATGATAAGCACCACAGAGTGACAGAAAACAGAAATCAATAAGAAGAAAAGTAAATAAAAAATCAATATGAATGCTCACTTTTGTCCTGCAGACAGAGGAACAGAACAGAGATTGAGAAAAAGAGAGATTACAAAGCAGATACAGACAGACATAAACACACCTTTGTTTTGGGATCAAGTATCTTCACTCCATAGATTGAGATTTGTAACTCCACTTTGGGGATCTTCTGTCCCTCTGACTTCTTGATGTGTCTTTGAAACTGCACAAATCGAAATCAAAATCATCTATCCATCCATATTATTCCTCTTGTTTATATCCATACTTAACGAAAAAGAAAAAAGTGCATTCATTTCAGAATCACTTTGAAAACTTATTCAATCTTTTCTTATTCAATCAATCCAGCAATCCATCCAACCACCACTTTTTAAATTCTAGAGCCATAAAGGGTTTTTCATCATGGGAAAGGCCTAAACATTTTATGTAGAACCCATACATCCAGCCACCTATTTATCTATCCACACATCAACCTTATTCTATTTCTCTTCATCTATCCTTTTGAAGAACACTTCATCCGCCCTTCCACCCATTCATATTAATCTGAACAGGATTTTACAGAACTCATAAGTCTAGATCCATTCAACAATCCATTTATCCACTACTCTTCCTATCCATCCATCCATCCATCCATCCATCCATCCTAACCTGAACAGGAATTTCACAGAACTCATCGGTCTAGAATCACATTTGTAGTTATTTTACTCAATGCTGAGTGTAATATATATATATATATCCTGCTATTCTCTTACTGAATTTAACATAGTCAATGCTACTCTGAAACTATGAGTTCATTCAGGTAAACAAGTTTCAGGACATCTATTCTTGGCAGTGGCTGCACATGGTCAATGTGAGGTTGCCCGGAACAGTCATTATTAAACACATTAACTAACCTTGAGTTTTCGAACTGCATCTCTCACAACCTCTGTTCCTTTGGGCTGATCGACCTCTGTGTTTCCCAGGAACTAAGGACAAAAAAAAAAAAGTGTACAATATTAAAAAAACAAGAGCAAAGCACAATACGAGACAGGAGAAGTGTAAAGCTGGTTTTAGAGAAATAAGACAGTGTTACAGTTTGTCAGTTCATAGAGACCAATAAATAACACACCAGGCAGTTTTATATTCTGTAAATAATCTGCCACACTGCTAATATTATACTCCCAATTAGAATTTCAAAGTTAGAGGGAAAAAAGGTCTTATACACCTTTGATAACGACTTCAAAGTGTAAGGCTCTGTCGCTCTGCTTACTGTGAAACAACACACTGAGAATCAAATTAGTGTGTAATACACCGTCTAGACAAAACGTCCAGCTGAGACAAACACACTCCCAGCTTGTTCAGTGCTGGGCATGTATAGTACCGAGGTAGCACAGTGGTTAAGGCATTGGACTTTGTATCGGAAGGTTCAAATCCCTTGAGAAAGGCCCTTAACCCTCCCCTTCTCAGTTGTAAGTCGCTCTGGATGAGGGTGTCTGCCAAATGCCATAACTGTAAATGACCTCACCTCTTTTAACCGCAGATAAATAAAAAACCTAATGTCCCCTCCAACCTGGGTAATTTCAGCCCAGCAGATGCCCTCTGAACCATCTGCTAAGCTGTTCTTCTCTGTAAAAACGGATAAATGTTAGTCTACACATCCGTCTTCCGGTTTCCTCATTACAGAATGCAATAAAGCGGGAATCAAAAAAAAAAAATAAGCTAATAAATGACCAAGACAATTACTACTGTTAACAAAGTTGAAAGCATTCAGTTACAAATATCTGTCAAATATCTGTTCCAGCATGACAATGCTCCTGAGCATAAAGCCAGCTCCATGAAGATATGGGATGATCAGTCTGAATTGAAATAACCTTAGTGTCCTGTACAAAATCCTGATTTAAACCCTACTAAACATCTTCGAGACGAACTGGAACACTGACTGAACCCGAGACGTTCCTCACCCAACATCCGATCTCATCAATGCTCTTGTAAATGAATGATTACAAAACTCAAAAATCTTCTAAGCCTTCCAAAAAGAGTGGAATTTATTACAAGAGAAAAAGGTGGAATAAATTTGGAAATGGATGTTTCAAATTCCAAGCAAAAATATAGATAATCTAAAAAATATCTTATAGCATCTATGAAAAATAGCAAAAAAAAAAAAGTAATTTGTTCTTACAGGTGTCGATTATGATTTTATTTTTTTAATTCCCAAATTTTATAATAACAATAATAATAATAATTATAATAATACTTTCTTTCGGCTTCTCCCGTTAGGGGTCGCCACAGCGGATCCTCTGCATGTTTGATTTGGCACATGTTTTTACGCTGGATGCCCTTCCTAACGCAACCCTCCCCATTTATCCGGGCTTGGGACCGGCACTGAGAGTGGCTGGGGTCGGTTCCCTGACCGGGGATCAAACCGGGCCGCAGCGGTGAGAGCGCCGCATCCTAACCACTAGACCACCAGGGGACCTAATAATAATTATAATAATAATTATAATAATAATATAATAATCCAAGCAGTTCAGTTTTGTGGCCACTATGAGCTGCTGTTGTACTCTTTAGAAGCAACCACAATTTGAGTCCAGAGAAGGCGTAACACAAATGATCCTCACCACCTAACTACAAGGCCAAAAACTTTGCAAAAATTGCCTCGTTTCCCTCCCAAAATGTTTCAGACATTCAGTCATAAATCTTTTATTTACGCACTTACTTTGAAGGTTGCTATCATACAACAACAAAAATAAATATGGATTATCTTTTCAGTGGAAAACAAAAACAGATTCAGTTACAAAATGACAAAATAATTCAAGGTAAACTTAATTACATTTAGAACGAAACAAATAAAGTAAGTTAAAAAGTACACTAAAAATTGCAATAATAATTGTTAGAGCTTTAGTGTAATAGGAACAAGACCTGAGTTTAAAAGCCTAAAAACAAATAGCTTCTTTTTTTCTGGGTTCTTAGTCTCTGAATGTTCTACAGCACAGAGGTTAATGATGGTACACATGGATTTGGAGCACAGTCCACTGTCAGCACACTGATGCCCAAAAAAGAGCTGTAATTATTCTTTTTTGGGTTTTTGGTACTCTGCAGAAAAATAATGTCAAACATTAGGGCGTCTGCCAAATGCCATAAATGTAAATGTACCTCTTCTCTTTCCTGCTCTTTCCATGCTGGGTTTTAGTTCAACTGCAGATTAATAAAAAACCTAATGTCCCCTCCAACCTGGGTAATTTCAGCCCATCAGATGCCCTCTGAACCATCTGCTAAGCTGTTCTTCTCTGTAAAAACGGATAAATGTTAGTCTACACATCCGTCTTCCGGTTTCCTCATTACAGAATGCAATAATGCGGGAATCAAAATGAACTAAATTAGCTAATAAATGACCAAGACAATTACTACTGTTAACAAAGTTGGAAGCATTCAGTTACAAATATCTGTCAAATATCTGTTCCAGCATGACAATGCTCCTGAGCATAAAGCCAGCTCCATGAAGATATGGGATGATCAGTCTGAATTGAAATAACCTGAGTGTCCTGTACAAAGTCCTGATTTAAACCCTACTAAACATCTTCGAGATTATAGATAAGAACATTAGATAATAAAATCCATCAGACCAATTGATAGAGTGAGTCATAACAGTGAGTCATCGCAGTTGGGCTGCAGCCTATGTGGTCTAATGATGACTCGAATAAGTGTGATAAGACCTGAAGGTTCGAGATATAAAAAAACAAGACAATGTGACAGACACCTGATGATTTGAAAATTACAGTTTTAAATCAAATAGATTGAAATGTTTGCGTATGATGTGCCATAGGGCGATGATCATTTTACTAACATATGAATATGACTGTAATCTGGTTTTAATTCACTTTAAACCTCCAGGATTTCAAGTGCAGATTAAAAACGTATCTTTTTAGCAAAGCCTACACATAACATACGTCTCATATCATAACCTTGTGCTCCAGAACATCTGATCAAATGCACATTATCAACTTGTGCTGTTAATATCATGAACAGCAGCTACGCTAATTCCTCTCCACTGCTTCTCTTTCTCTCCCCATCCTGAGGCATCCTGAGGTTGCTCCAGCCGCAGTCACGTCCCACCTCATGAAGATTATGGACCTTTAAAGAAGTCGATGGCGAACTCGCAAACATCCCGAACCGTCTAGAGACATACCAGTGCCGATTGGATCCCACTACATGTGTGGAGTTTGGACACTGGACCTCTTTGAGTGTTTAAAGGCTCTGGCATGGAGAAGCTGGTGTTGGATCTGTGATGATCACAAATGTTGAGCTATTTTATGAGTTGCTCAGTAGCTCCTAGTTTTATAACCACAATGACTGTATAAGACTGTAGAGAGAACATCACTCATAATCTTATACTCCAGTACTCATGTTAGTTCTCACTCTCCAGTGTTCTGTATTGTTTAAAGACTATAATCACACTCTTGATGTCACCCAAATGAGGATGGGTTCCCCTTTTGAGTCTGGTTCCTCTCAAGGTTTTTTCCTCATAACATCTAAGGGAGTTTTTCCTTGCCACAGTCGCCACGGCTGCTCATCAGGGATAAATACACACCATTCACCTTGACTGTTGATTGTAAAGCTGCTTTGAGACAATGTCTGTTGTAAAAAGCGCTATATAATAATAATAATAATAATAAAAAAAAATAAATAAATAATAATAATAATAATAATTAGGAAAGCATTGTTACTGAGTGAGAAGAGAACCTTCCAGAGCCCTCGTGATACTGTATGTTGTTCCTGAGCTGCAATACAAATCATGTCATCCTATAAGACTATATTAATTATCCTATAAGTTATTTCTTTTACAGCTGGGGATGGTTCCACCTAAACAGCCTAAATATCCATGAAGTTACTCAGCAACTCAAGAACTTTTTCGACTATAATTCATATCAACAGTCTACTATAATGGCAAAGCTATCAAGAAGTTGGATATAATCGGCAGCAATTGTTTTCAATAATTCGGTTTCTGAAATTGATCTGTTGGAAGCAGGACAAATGGCAAAAGAAAGGATCTCACTGATTTTATCAAGGGCCATATTTTGATGGCTGGACAAATGGCTCAAAGCATCTCCAATACAGCAGGCCTTGTGGGGTTCCCTGTATTTTAGTAGTTACTGTAGCACCTATGCGGGATGTTGAAATTAATCGTTTAATTTAATTTAATTAAATATTAGTCTTTTTCACCCTGAGATGCTGATGCCTGCCAGATGTACCAAGTCCAGCCTATCTATATATATCTATATCTATATCTATCTATATCTATATATATATATATATATATATATATTTCCTTGCGAAAGTATTCGGCCCCCTTGAACTTTGCGACCTTTTGCCACATTTCAGGCTTCAAACATAAAGATATAAAACTGTAATTTTTTGTGAAGAATCAACAACAAGTGGGACACAATCATGAAGTGGAACGAAATTTATTGGAACTTTTTTAACAAATAAAAAACTGAAAAATTGGGCATGCAAAATTATTCAGCCCCCTTAAGTTAATACTTTGTAGCGCCACCTTTTGCTGCGATTACAGTTGTAAGTCGCTTGGGGTATGTCTCTATCAGTTTTGCACATCTAGAGACTGAAATCTTTGCCCATTCCTCCTTGCAAAACAGCTCGAGCTCAGTGAGGTTGGATGGAGACATTTGTGAACAGCAGTTTTCAGTTCTTTCCACAGATTCTCGATTGGATTCAGGTCTGGACTTTGACTTGGCCATTCTAACACCTGGATATGTTTATTTGTGAACCATTCCATTGTAGATTTTGTTTCATGTTTTGGATCATTGTCTTGTTGGAAGACAAATCTCCGTCCCAGGTCTTTTTGCAGACTCCATCAGGTTTTCTTCCAGAATGGTCCTGTATTTGGCTCCATCCATCTTCCCATCAATTTTAACCATCTTCCCTGTCCCTGCTGAAGAAAAGCAGGCCCAAACCATGATGCTGCCACCACCATGTTTGACAGTGGGGATGGTGTGTTCAGGGTGATGAGCTGTGTTGCTTTTACGCCAAACATAACGTTTTGCATTGTTGCCAAAAAGTTCGATCTTGGTTTCATCTGACCAGAGCACCTTCTTCCACATGTTTGGTGTGTCTCCCAGGTGGCTTGTGGCAAACTTTAAACGACACTTTTTATGGATATCTTTAAGTAATGGCTTTCTTCTTGCCACTCTTCCATAAAGGCCAGATTTGTGCAGTATACGACTGATTGTTGTCCTATGGACAGAGTCTCCCACCTCAGCTGTAGATCTCTGCAGTTCATCCAGAGTGATCATGGGCCTCTTGGCTGCATCTCTGATCAGTCTTCTCCTTGTATGAGCTGAAAGTTTAGAGGGACGGCCAGGTCTTGGTAGATTTGCAGTGGTCTGATACTCCTTCCATTTCAATATTATCGCTTGCACAGTGCTCCTTGGGATGTTTAAAGCTTGGGAAATCTTTTTGTATCCAAATCCGGCTTTAAACTTCTCCACAACAGTATCTCGGACCTGCCTGGTGTGTTCCTTGTTCTTCATGATGCTCTCTGCGCTTTAAACGGACCTCTGAGACTATCACAGTGCAGGTGCATTTATACGGAGACTTGATTACACACAGGTGGATTCTATTTATCATCATTAGTCATTTAGGTCAACATTGGATCATTCAGAGATCCTCACTGAACTTCTGGAGAGAGTTTGCTGCACTGAAAGTAAAGGGGCTGAATAATTTTGCACGCCCAAGTTTTCAGTTTTTTATTTGTTAAAAAAGTTTGAAATATCCAATAAATTTGGTTCCACTTCATGATTGTGTTCCACTTGTTGTTGATTCTTCACAAAAAATTACAGTTTTATATCTTTATGTTTGAAGCCTGAAATGTGGCAAAAGGTCGCAAAGTTCAAGGGGGCCGAATACTTTCGCAAGGCACTGTATATT
>JAAIIK010000093.1:2530443-2545718 GCA_014706435.1 Silurus glanis
ATACCTGACAGACACAAAAGCCACACCTCCTTCATTTTCACTGACAGGCAGAAAAGCCACACCTTTTTCATTAGGATTGACAGACACAAAAGCCACACCTCCTTCATTTGGAATGACAAACCCAAAAGCCACACCTTCATTTGGAGTGACAGAAACAAAAGCCAAGTCTCCTTCATTGATACCTACAGTCACAAAAGTCACACCTGCTTCATTGGGACTGACCCACAGAGGTCACATTTTGGGACTGACTGGTTCAAAGGTCAAACCCTCTGTACTAAAACTAAAAGGCACATAGGCTATACAGAGGCCACGCCTTCTTAATTTCCTGTGCCAGAAACAAAAAGGCCACACCTCCTTTACTGGGACATGAATGATTGGTAGTGACTGGACCCCAGTATTAAAATAAGTATGAGTCATACCAGACTCCACCCAGATCTGTTCAAGTACCATGGTGGAACACGTTCTTTCTGAACTATGCTGTTTTCAATGAGTTCGTTCATACTGGAAATATGACGCACAGTGCCGTGATTGTAATGAGTGAAACTTTACGCCTCTAGTCCTGTCCTGAATAGCTCTCTGTGTAACAAACAACTGCTCAATACATTCATTAGGCATTGACAGTCACCCAAACCGAACCATGAAGAGAGTTCTGATTGGTACATAGTTCTGGTCCTGAGCTATGAGAATTAAAGCAGTTAGGGAAGCTCACAGTGTGGAGATGAGGCAAACTTGTGATCCGACACACTTTGACGAAACTTTGATGAGACAGGAAAGGGGAAGCTGTAAACTGTGACAAGGGAAAAAATAATTGCCAATTAAAGCCAGTTTGCTGAGGACTTGAGCAAGGAGAGGTGCATTTTAACTGATTGCCACATCCTTTACGATTCTTAAATCAGATTGGCTTTTGTGTAAGCACGTGGTTCCCTGTTGTTTAGTTTTTATTATGGGTTAACTACAACAATTAAATATTACAACACGACTTAGTACAGCAATAACATCAACTACAACAGAAATAACAGAAATAACTAATACTACGACCACAGCTGCAAGAAAAGTTACAAAAATGACCAATACACCAACAACCGCAACATCAACAACACAAAGTACTATTACATCGATTGCAACAGCAACAACTGAAACAGTGAAAACAGCAATAGCTTGTACAACAGGAGCAAAAAAGCTACAATAATAATACATGATTACTACATTAATTCATTAACAACAGTAACTTAAACAGTAAAAAGAACACCACCACCAACAACTATTGTAGTTATCAACAACCAGAACAACTGCAACAACAGGAGCAACAACAGTTACAATTCCTCATACACGAACACCACAAATACCAATAGAAACATCAACACCAACTATTACAACATAAGAAATTGAAACATTAACAAAAATTAAGCAGCGATAACAGTTACAACAGTTAATAATAAATAAATAAAAACAGGAACATCAACAACATAATGAAAACAACCAGGACAACTGCAAAGACAGTAAACCTACTTCAGAATTGGCAACAACAGCTACAATTCCTCATACACCACCACCAACAACAATAGGAACATCATCGTCACCAACTACTATTACAATATATAAAAGTGAAACAACAACAACAAAAACTGAGCAGCAGCAACAACAGTTACAGCAAATACTAATGCATAAGCAACAAACACTTCAACAACAACAGGAATAACAATAACACCACCATCATCATCAACAACAACAAAAGAAACAACTGAAACAACAGAAGAACTGCAGAAACAGCAAAAACTGCTACAACAGAATAAAAACAGTTACAATTCCTCATAAACCTCTTCTTTCTTCTTCTTCTTCTTTCAGCTGCTCCCATTAGTGGTCGCCACAGCGGATCATCCGTCTCCATACCACCCTGTCCTCTACATCTGCCTCTTTCACACCAACTACCTGCATGTCTTCCCTCACCACATCCATGAACCTCCTCCTTGGCCTTCCTCTTTTCCTCCTACCTGGTGGCTCCATCCTCAGCATTCTTCTACCAATATAATTCATGTCCCTCCTCTGCACATGTCCAAACCATCTCGATCTCGCCTCCCTCACCTTGTCACCAAAACATCCTACATGTGCTGTCCCTCTTATAAACTCATTTCTAATCTTGTCCATCCTCGTCACTCCCAACGAAAACCTCTACATCTTCAGCTCTGCTACCTCCAGCTCCACCTCCTGTCTTCTACTCAATGCCACTGTCTCTAATCCATACAACATCGCAGGTCTCACCACAGTCCTACAAACTTTCCCTTTCATTCTTGCAGATACCCTACTATCACAAATCACTCCTGCTATCACTCTTCTCCACCCACTCCACCCTGCCTGCACTCTTTTCTTCACTTCACTAACACACTCTCCATTACTTTGCACTGTTGACCCCAGGTACCTGAACTCCTCCACCTTCTCCACCTCTTCTCCCTGCAACGCACCACTCCACTGCCCTCCCTCTCATTCACACACATGTACTCTGTCTTACTCCTACTGACTTTCATTCCCCTTCTTTCCAGCGCATATCTCCACCTCTCCAGGCTCTTCTCAACCTGCTCACTACTCTCACCACAAATCACAATATCATCCGCAAACATCATAGTCCAGGGAGACTCCTGTCTGACCTCGTCCGTCAACCTGTCCATCACCACTGCAAACAGGAAAGGGCTCAGGGCCGATCCTTGATGTAGTCCAACCCTCAACCTGAACCAGTCTGTCGTTCCTACTGCACACTTCACTGCTGTCACACTGTCCTCATACATGTCCTGCACCACCCTCACATACTTCTCTGACACACCTGACTTCCTCATACAATACCACAGCTCCTCTCTCGGCACCCTGTCGTACGCTTTCTCTAAATCCACAAATACACAATGCAATTCCTTCTGTCCTTCTCTATACTTCTCCATTAACATCCTCAAAGCAAATAAGGCATCTGTGGTGCTCTTCCTCGGCATGAAACCATACTGTTGCTCACAGATGGTCACCTCTTCTCTCAGCCTGGCTTCCACTACTCTTTCCCACAACTTAATGGTGTGACTGATCAACTTAATTCCCCTGTAGTTACTGCAGGTCTGCACATCTCCCTTATGCTTAAAGATCGGTACCAGCACACTCCTTCTCCATTCCTCAGGCATCCTCCCACCTTCCAGAATCTTGTTGAACAATCTGGTTAAAAACTCCACTGCCATCTCTCCTAAACATCTCCATGCTTCTACAGGTATGTCATCTGGTCCAACCGACTTTCCACTCTTCATCCTCTTAATCGCTGCTCTCACTTCCTCATTACTAATCCCATCTACATCCTGCTTTACCAACTCCACATCATCCAACCTTCTCTTTCTCTGATTTTCCTTATTCATCAGCTGCTAAAAATACTCCCTCCACCTTCTGAACACACTCTCCTCACTAGTCAACACATTTCCCTCTCCATCCTTTATTGCTCTAACTTGCAGCACATCCTTCCCAGTTCGGTCTCTCTGCCTGGCCAATCGGTATAAATCCTTTTCTCCTTCCTTAGTGTCCAACCTCTCATACAGCTCCTCATATGCCTTTTCCTTGGCTTTCGCCACATCCCTCTTTACCTGCTGCCGCATCTCCTTGTACTCCTGCCTACTTTTCTCATCACTCTGTCTATCCCACTGCTGTTTTGCCAACCTCTTTCTCCTTATGCTCTCCTGCACTTCCTCATTCCACCACCACATCTCTTTTTCTTTCTTTCTATTTCCAGATGTCACACCAAGTACTTTTCTAGCTGCCTCCCTCATCACTCCTGCAGTAGTTTCCCAATCACCCAACACCTCTTCACCACCACCGAGCCCCTGTCTGACCTCTTCCCTGAACCTCACACTACACTCTTCCTCCTTCAGTTTCCACCATCTTATTCTTCTTTCAATCCTCACTCTCCTTCTCTTCTTCTTCGCCTCCAAAACCATCCTACAGACCACCATCCGATGCTGTCTAGCTACACTGTCCCCTGCCAACACCTTACAGTCTCCAATCTCCTTCAGGTTGCATCTCCTGCATAGAACATAGTCCACCTGTGTGCACCTTCCTCCACTCTTATACGTCACCCTATGATCCTCCTTCTTCTTAAAATAAGTGTTCACCACTGCCATTTCCATCCTTTTAGCAAAATCTACCACCATCTGCCCTTCCACATTCCTCTCCTTAAGGCCATACCTACCCATCACCTCCTCATCACCTCTGTTCCCTTCACCAACATGCCCATTAAAGTCTGCCCCAATCACCAATCGTTCTTTCCTAGGTACACCATCTACCACTTCATCTAATTCACTCCAGAATCTTTCCTTCTCCTCCATCTCACAGCCAACTTGTGGAGCACAGGCACTGATGACATTTATCATCATCCCTTCAACTTCCAGCTTCACGTTCATCACCCTATCAGAAATTCTCTTCACCTCCACTACACTCTTACTGTACTCTTCCTTCAGAATCACCCCTACACCATTTCTCTTTCCATCCACACCATGATAGAACAGTTTGAACCCACCTCCAATGTTCCTGGCCTTACTCCCTTTCCACTTAGTCTCCTCAACACACAACATATCTACCTTTCTCCTCTCCATCATATCAGCTATCTCTCTCCCTTTACCCGTCATAGTACCAACATTTAAAGTACCAACCCGAACCTCCACTCTCCTACACTGCTCATTTTCCTGCCGTCTCTGTAGACGTCTTCCTCCTCTCCTTCTCCTCCTTCGGCCAACAGTAGCCCAATTTCCACGGTACCCTGTCGGCTAACGATACCTGTGGTGGTCGTTGTTAACCCGGGCCTCGACCGATCCGGTATGAAATTCTCATTTGTGATCCGCATATTTGATTTGGCACATGTTTTACGCTGGATGCCCTTCCTAACGCAACCCTCCCCATTTACCCGGGCTTGGGACCGGCACTGAGAGTGCACTGGCTTGTGCCTCCCTAATGGCTGGGTTATAAACCACAACAAGCAAAACAACAACAATAGGAAAATAATCATCAACAATATTACATCAAAACTGCAACATTAACAGCTGAAATAACAGGAACTAGAGCATTAGCAGCAATGACTACTACAACATCAGCAACAACAACTAGAGCAACAACTACTACAAAAGAGTTGTAAAACAGTTAAAACAAATCACTAATCCATCAACATCAGCCACTTCAACAACAACAAGGAAAACAGCAACACGAACAACACCAACTACAAATATATCAACAATAGCTACTTCAACAACAGGAACAACACCATCAGCATCAACAACTGGTACTGGAACAACTGTAAAGTCAGCAAAACCACTACAGCAGGAACAACAACGGTTACAACAATTCCTCATATGCAACAACATTAGCAACTAAAACAACAGAAAGTACAGCAACAACAGGAACACCAACTATTGTTACAATATCAACAACAACAACAACTGGAATTAGTGCAAAAAGAGCAAAAACTACTACAACAATGGTAACAACACAAGTTAAAATTGCTCATATAACACAAACACCACCAACAACAACAATAAGAACAACAGCAACACCAACTATTATTATATAAACAACCGAAACAACCAGAAAAACTACAAGAGACAGAATGTTGTTGAAATTTATGCTGTTTCTCCATAATGATTGCTTATTAAATCTATTGCATTTGAACAATCTGATTGTATTTTTAATATTGTCATAATTGGGCAAGCATAAATAACATTCCACATCAGTCGAAAAACAGATCTGGTAATGTGGAGGAGGAATGATCTAACCATCTAACTATCCTTTCATTCTCTCTCTCTCTCTCTCTCTCTCTCTCTCTCTCTCTCTGTGCATTCTTCCTACAACTTCCCTTTCCTTATTCCAAATGAATTAATGGAAACTATGTAACTACAGTATGTTGCATTGAATCCAAATCTTTAAATCAGGATGAACAAAACTCTTTTCTAAACAATGATGTGGTTGTGAGGTATCATACTAATATTCTGGGGCACTAAAGTAAAATATGTTTGTATAAAAAAATCAATCAACAACAACAAAAAAAACAAACATAAAATGCACTGCTCCTTTTTCCCGATGAATAACGTGTGCATTTTATAGCCATTTTCAACAAGTGGAGAATGATCATGCCTTATCTCAGCCAGTTATTAAATACTCAGAAACGTCACTGCGGTCATAAAGCCTTCTTCTCACTTGTCCGATCAATAATCAGACTTTAATGGCATTTTGCTGAGACAGAAGTTATTTAAATCCCATTAGGCACCACAAGCAGTAGGAGAAAAAAAAGAAAGCTGAAAGTGCTGACTGGGCTCACACACTACTCTACTACCAAACCCTGCTCTATACACACTATGGATCATGTTATATAAAGTGATTGGTTGACAGTAAGGGAGTATGAGGTGGTATCAAAAAGTTTCAAAGACAAGCTCTGTTTACAAGAAAGTTCTTTATTTATTTACGTTTACACACCATCACCTTCAAAATAATCCCAGTTCTGGAATATGTCCTGAAAGTCTTCTTTTTGAAGCGTGTCAAGCACCTTCTACGTTTTGTGCCGGATCTCCGCAATGGTGTCAAAACGCCGACCTTTGAGCTGGAGCTTCGTCTTCGGGTGGAGGGCGAAGTCTGCAGGCGCCAAATCAGGTGAATAGGGTGTGTGTGGAACTGAAATCATGTGGATTGTTCTTAGACGATCATCATGCACAAGTTGAATGGTTTCGAAATTTTTGGGGGTTGAGTTTGTTGAAGGTCTTCCTGATCTCTCGTCGTCTTCCAGCAATGTTCTCCAGCTCTTGAAGCGCACGTGCCGAATTTCACGTTTCTTCTTTGTTCTAACTTGCTGTCCATTATGGAATCGCAGACGTGGTAACACACGTAGTCAGAATAGCACCAGTTAGCACCATTAGTCTCGAAACTTTTTGCTACACCTCGTACTTCTGCTTCGTTACTGTAACTAAGTACACTTTTTAAGTATTTTCACTTTATTGAAGAATTTTTTATTTTGGAAAATGTTCTGGTGATAGTGTGTGTGGAGTGAGGGTTCTCTCATTTGTGTGCCTTTAACTAACTCTCTCCTTAAAAAGGTCTGATGTTCAGGAAAATGGAACAATGAACTGCAGCCATTATTCACATAAAGTGCTCATTGGTTTTACTTTTCAATACTTAAGTCCATTCAAGAGCAAGAGCAAAAATAGAACTTTAAATAAAGTCATATATTAGTGGGGAATTTGTATATTTACTCAAAAACAGGAAAGGTGTACTGCAGGAGGATATCTAAAGGTATGGATGCACTAAACCGATGCCAAAGAACTAGGTCTGAGGAAAGCCGACTGTGGTGCACGACTGTGGTGCAAGGGGGGGGGGGGGGAAGTTGCACTGAAACACACAGCCAATGGCCAACTAGTGTGTGCATTCTGCGCTTACATGACACAACATAACTCTTCCATACCAGCAGGTGGCAGTAGTCTGTATTCATCATCCAAACAGGGAAACCGGAAGAGTTCAAACTGTATATAAACAAAGCAAGCAGCGTTTATACCTGCCACATTCATTACTAATATATTTGTGTAGCTTTTTTCAATCATGTCTGCTAAGCTGCAAATGGCACTGATATTGTCAGCCGTCAGTCTTCTTCCTGTGAATGGAGAAAAAAAAAACGGATAAAGAGAAAAAGCACTAAATGGGATACTGCAGTGACAGGCACAAGGGGCTTTTCTGAACCTGGGTCGAGAGCCGGATACAGCGGAAATATTTTGCTCCGATTTTACCGGTTCAATTCCACATGTTGAAATAATTTATTACAATTTTATTCAATTTCATTTAAATTAATAAAATGTAATACATCAAATTTTTTTAATAATCATCTGGTCAAATGAGGTGTCAAGACAAGTGGGCAGAATGATAAGTGTCTGTGAGCGCCCTCTTTACTCCATCATTGTTTGCGTTCGTCAGTTCCGTTTTTTGTCTTTTTATTCGATAAGCTGAATAGCCAATCAGAGTTCTCATTCTCGCCGATGAGCTCCGCTGCCGAGCATGCAGAATCACAGAAAAACAGTTGACATCGTCCGACTAGAGCCAACACTGCGGAAAAAAACTAAGCTCAGCTCAGTCAAGCTCCCAATGATGGGCCCTTGAGCAAGGGCCCATCAACTCAAATGCTCAGTTGTATAAATTAATATATAAATACACAAATAAATAAACAAGATAATAGTATGTCACTTTGAATAATGTCGTCTGCCAATGTAAGGATAAGAGACTACAGTTCAAATACAGATCAATTGTATAAATATTACCATAATTATTACATTTATCAGAAATGATAGATATATGTTTTAAAAGTGTTGCAAAGGATTTGTCCTGGATTGGAGTCTGGCATAGATGTAAATCGCTCTGAATTTAAATATTCGCCACTTCAATACACACATATTGAAATGTACAGGAGTCTTGGTTAAAATGTTAAAACGACAGCTGAATTATTGAGTCTACTAAATTATCTGCTGATGTGAGCGATACAACGGCAACTCCACAGTGGCTCAAGAATTAAAACGCATACCTCAGCTTTATGTATCGGGGAAGGTCAAACGGAAAACTAGTGTTAAAAAAAAAAGAAAGATGATTGATTTGTATATTTTAGGTGGGAAAGAAAAAACCTGTCTCAGTGGAGTTCATAAAAAGAACTAACAGGATTTTCATGGAGGACAAATCCACCAAAAGTCAGGGATGGAAAAATGCTGATTCAACCGTACGTTCGGAGAACAGCAAGTCCACTTCCGATGGATGACCAGACACTGAGGATAAATCATACATCTTATTGCACTTGAAAAATACAGTAGAAGTCAGATAGCTTAATGTTAGAAAATCAATGACAAGATAGCAGTGCATAAATCTCCCAAAGTAATGTTTTCCTGAAGCTGTAAGAATGTTAAAGAAAAGCTACACACTGTAATACACTATAAGACACCTGACTCCAAGTCTCTTCACTTTACATCAGTATCTGACTTGTGTCTGAATGAGCAAAAATCTCCACAAAATCTAGTGGAACATTTTCCCAGAAGAGTGGAGGTTCTTATAACAGCACATGTAGAATAAATGTGACCATTAAGTAAAAGACAGGAGGTGGAGCTGGAAAGTAAGAGCAGCGATTTAAAGGATGAAGAGTGGAAAGTCAGTTGGACCAGATGACATACCGGTAGAAGCATGGAGATGTTAAGGAGAGATGCAGTGGATTTTTTAACCAGATTGTTTAACAAGATTCTGGAAGGTGAGAGGATGCCTGAGGAATGAAGAAGGAGTGTGCTGATACCGATCTTTAAGCATAAGGGAGATGTGCAGACCTGCAGTAACTACAGGGGAATTAAGTTGATCAGTCACACCATGAAGTTATGGGAAAGAGTAGTGGAAGCCAGGCTGAGAGAAGATGTGACCATCTGTGAGCAACAGTATGGTTTTATGCCGAGGAAGAGCACCACAGACGCATTATTTGCTTTGAAAATGTTGATGAAAAGTATAGAGAAGGTCAGAAGGAGTTGCATTGTGAGTTTGTGGATTTAGAGAAAGCGTATGACAGGGTGGAGAGAGGAGTTGTGGTATTGTAGAGTGGAGTGGGTGGAGAAGAGTGATAGCAGGAGTGATTTGTGATAGAAGGGTATCTGCATGAGTGAAAGGGAAAGTTTATAGGACTGTGGTGAGACCTGTGATGTTGTATGGTTTAGAGACAGTGGCATTGAGTAAAAGACAGGAGGTGGAGCTGGAGGTAGCAGAGCTAAAGATGAGGTTTTCGTTGGGAGTGGCGACGATGAAACAGGATTAGAAATGAATTTATTAGAGGGACAGCGCATGTAGGACGTTTTGGAGACAAGGTAAGGGAGGCGAGATTGAGATGGTTTGGACATGTGCAGAGGAGGGACCATGATGCTGAGGATGGAGCCACCAGGAAGGAGGAAAAGAGGAAGGCTAAGGAGGAGGTATATGGATGTGGTGAGGGAAGACATGCAGGTAGTTGGTGTGAAAGAGGCAGATGTAGAGGACAGGGTGGTATGGAGACGGATGATCCGCTGTGGCGACCCCTAATGGGAGCAGCCAAAAGAAGAAGAAGAAGATTCACATACACATACATGTATATGCTTGAAAGTTTGCTCTTTCATGTCCCTTTTATCCTTTTCCCACTCACTCATGCACTCACTCACACTGGCACTGGCCCTTCATTTCCAAACATTTGTCCATATACTGTATTAAATAACACACATGTGTTGACCAAATATATTCCGCAAAAAGCTTATGAAGTGGTCTAAGGCATTTCTTGTTCTACTGTTTTTCCCCCCTCTATGCTTTTTTTTCCACTGTTTTGGACATTTACAATTACCAGTATAGAAATGTGCCCTGATTGAGCAATTTATACAATGATTTATTTAAACTTTGCTTTTAAGAGTTAAAAGCCTTGCTCAAGAGCCCAAGCAGGACCAGCTGCGCTGTTGCTGGGATTTAAACTCACAACCTTCCAATCAGAAGACCAATGTCTTCATCACTGAGCTAAAATTATTCTTGCTCCTGCACTCCCTCTAGGCCCTTGATTCCTGTAAGAACATACATGCAAACCATTAAGGATTTAATTTAATCGAAACACAATTTGGTGTCAATCCAACGTGGAGATAAAAGTGTACATCCAAATAGATAAGTAAGCAACTTTACCCTGATCCTGGCTTAACAAACAGTCTGTTAGATAATATTATTGGACATGAGTAACGTTTAGTACCAGGGAGATCTACGAGCCATTAATCATCGGCTACAGTATGATAGGAAAACTTAAAAAAATGAAAATAAAATAAATAAATAAATACATTTTATAAGTGAGGTATTCAGTGTTTCTTTAAGGCATCTTGAAAGCCATTAGTACACTACAAAGACAAACAGTTTCTCTATCGCTGGTTCTCCCTTTCCACCTAATCAATTCCAAATGAGTCATATAATCCAAATAAAGGTTTCACTAACGAGGCAGTTGGGGTTTCATTTGTGTTTTGATGATGAATACTTGTACTAATAAGAATGTATGAGAAAGGTATAAGTCTTGCAATTTGTCTTGTACTGTTTGCACTAGATTGCACATGATGCACTTTGTATGGCAAGGACAACTTACTTTTTAGTCCTTAGCTCTATACTGTGATATGTGGCTCTATGTTGTGTGATGTAGCTCTATGTTGTTTATGTAGCACCAAGGTCCTGGAGAAATTTCACTGTGTACTAAATCAGCTATATATATATAGATAGATAGATAGATAGATAGATAGATAGATAGATAGATAGATAGATAGATAGATAGATAGATAGATAGATAGATAGATAGATAGATAGATAGATAGATAGATAGATATAGATATATGGTTAAAATTACAATAAAATCTTCTTGACTTGACTCTTGACTTAGAAGATCTCAAAAAGCAACATTATGCAACGATCTGAAGAATTTCAAGAACAGATGACAAAGTAATTCACGTGTATCAGTCTGAAAAGGGTTTGAAATCCATTTCCAAGGCTTTGGGGCGCTAGTGAACTACAGTAAGAGCCATATCTACAAATGGAGAAAACTTGGAACAGTGTTGATGCTTCCTAGGAGTGGCTGGCCTAGCTCCGACGACTAATCCAGGAACTCATAAAAGAACAATAAAATTCTAATTGTAGACCACTTTTAATAGTGGACATTGTCCCAAAGCAGCATTACAGTAATAAAGAGTCTATAAAATTTTAATTGATATGTTAGTGCCTATATATTTATCCCTAATGAGTGAGCCGGTGGCAACAGTGGCAGAAGATGGTATAAAGAAGAAACCTGGAGACAACCCAGATACAATCCTCATGTGGGTGGCAACGACTGTCCATTCATTATAGCTCCATCATTGTTGAGGTTATCAACTGTTCACCAATGGGTGCTTTAAAGCGAAACTGGTAATGCAAACTGCAGTCGTAAGCCATTGTAGCAGACTGATGATATTAGTCCAAATCCATCCTTAAAGTTCTTGAGATGCTCAATAACTTCATGGATCTTTAGGCTTTCCATGTGGAAACATCCTCAACTGCACAGAGCGGTATCCAATTGAAGATACCTCAATTTAGAACTTCTACCTATCAACCCCTTTATTTATCTACAGTATATAGACAACAGTTTGTGGTGTCCCTACCAAACGATTCATACATGAACATCCAATTCCACATTTCCTCCCAGAATGACCTCCACAATATTTTTATATTTCATGAAATTTTAAAGCTATCCAGATGTACATCCCTATTGAACTATCCAGAAGTGACAGTGATGAAAATCTCCTTGAGACGACATGAGAAAAGATTAAGAGCAATCAATCAGAGTGACACCTGATCAGAGATGACAAAAATATACACATCCTACACTAAAGTAGAAGTGCAGATACTCATGTTTGAAAATACTCTGGTAAAAGTTGAACTACTGACTATCCTTTTTTACTCAAGTTCAAATAAAAGAAGTTTGAGCTCCGACATGTACATAAGTAAAAAAGTAGCTATTACTCCTACCTGTTTTAGTGTCACACTGGTAACTGTGTGGCAAGTTGCCTTCTGTTTTGTTTGTTGTTCGCTTCATAAACTAGCCTACATCTGTGGTGTGCGAGAGCCTGGAAACGATACGCCAGTGGTAGGTTGAAAAAGCCGCACAATGACAAGAAACAGGTTGATGGGATAAAAACGGTGCACAGATTAAATTAGATTAAAACTGAAGTAAAAACTTAAGTAACGACTCTGTTGTAAAAATGTAAAAAGTAGAAAGTACAGATATTTGTGTAAAAATGTCATAAGTGAAAGTAAAAATTTGTTAAAAAAATAAATATTAAAGTAAAGTACTGATACCAGAAAAAAGTACAGTGACTAAGTATTTGTACTTTGTTACTTCCCACATCTGCACCTAATAGTAGAATTATAAATGAAGGTGTGGAAGAAAATCTAAAGGACCATCCAAAGTTGTTAAAGTCGTCTATGATACAGCACCCTTTGTACACAAAGGGTTAAGGGCCTTGCTCAAGGGCCCAAGAGGTGCAGCTTGGCGATACAGGGGCTTGAACCCCCGGCCTTCTGATCAGTAACCCAGATCATTAACCCAGATCCTTAACTACTATGCACTTTACACTCAGCATTACACAAAGTATCACAAAGCTGCTGATTTCCATTATGTTCCCTATGTTGACCTTTCAGGTCCAGTGTCACACTAAAAAAGCAAACCTATCTATTTTAAATCTATTTTAAAACTTCCTTCACAAGCAACAGATAGAAAGAGATCATACCGAAAAAAAAATCATAAATAAAATATGATGCAATATTCCATCTGTGACATTCTGAATATTTGATACATACTGTATATAAATACTGAGCATACAATAAACAAGACTGCATCATAAAGAGAACAAAAGAAGCAAATGTCAGTCATTGATTTTGTTATATTTACTGTAGCTCGATAAAGTTATTGGTGCTGTGTGGGTGCTTTGGTCAACAAGGCTTTACAGGCCCCTAGATCAGACTATAAAAAGTTTCTTCCAATTTTGAAAGTCTAAGAAAAGGAAGGAATGCTTGAAACTCTATTTGAGGAAGGTGATGTAAACGGAGACCAACAACCGAAACAAACAGCATTTGTGGATCTAATCAATACAGAAAGATGAACAGGCATGACACAGAGAAGGAGAAATCTACAAGCATGGAGAAAAGTGTCAACAAGAAAGTCCCTGGGAAAATGCTTGAGTGCACCAAAGCAGAAATGGAACGATTATTTGACAACACACACTCAATAATGCATTGAACAAACAACTAAACAACAATGAAAAGACTCGCTCACTCAATAATCACTGATGGCTTTAACAATAAAACCACTGACATGTAACTGGAATAGCTTTATCTCGTTACTGTGGCACCGATCAGGAGGTGAGATGAAGAAGGTAGCAAGTAAACAATCAGTTCTCGAAGTTAATGTGATGGAAGCAATGTGTTGGCTAGATGTCTGGGTTAGAACATTTTTAAAACAGCTTGTGGGATGTTCCTGGTATGTAGTGGTAAGTACCTACTAAAAGAGGTCCAAGGAAGGACAACTTACTGTCATCCAATGACAGGATCATGTGCACCTCAGGCTCATTCAAAAATAAGTTAATGCTGGCTCTAATAGAAAGGAGTTGAAACACACAATGCATCACAGCTTGCTGAGGGGCTGCTTTGCTATGGTTTAATCATAGTGCCTATGCTGACCCACCACCACAACTCTGCAATGGGCATGTGATCATCAGAACTGGACCATGAATCAATTCAATAAGGTGATCTGGTCTTTTATAAGTGTGTGCAACTAGGATGCACTATAAGAAGAGTATAAGAAGAAAGCAAGCCAGAAGAGTCAGTGTGATCCTCTGGGAAAAGTTCTGCTCAGTCCTAGGGTTCAAGAGGAAATTACTTCGACATGTACCACCTACCTAACCAATGTCGCAGACCAAGTATATGCCCTTTCATGGCAATGGTGTTCCCTGATTTCAGCGACCTCTTTTAGCAGAATAATGAGTCCTGCATATCCACACTGCAACAATTATTCAGGAATGATTCATAATACATGGCAAAGTGTTCAAGATGTTGACCTGGACTCCAAATGTACAAATCATGCTAGTATGTTTGAATAAAATGCTGAACTAACAAGTCCAATCCATGGAGGCCCCGGTTTACAACTTACAGAATTAAAAACTTTCAAAAATTAGTACAGAGTGACAACATACTGTAGGAGCTGAAAAATTCAGTTGTCTTTAACTGAACTAAGCTATATACATACATGAGCGGTCACTCTGTCGTTTTTTTGCTTTGTTACGCGAGCAAAAAATTGAGGTACGAGCTCGAGACGCCGCTGCTAGATGGCGAAGCGAAGCCAGAAAGCAAGATAGTGACGAAAATTAAGATAAGCAAAGAAGAAAAAGTAAAAAATGTAAAGTTTAGGGATACGTAGTGTACAGGAGTGATAGTAAAAAACGAGTTTTTCCCTCCTCCTCCTCCGCTTATTGCCTCTAACCCCCCACCACCCCTTCGCCGGCGTCTTCGATAGCTCAAGTCATCTCATTTCCAAGGTAAATACACTGCAAAACACCATACTATATCTTTACATACTCTTTCTATTATGTTTTTATACAAGATTTGTTATTTAGAAATGTATTTTCCTAATTTAATAACATGAAACATAAAAACGGGGGGTCATTTTGAGGGTTGGAACGGATTAATGCCATTTTAAATATTTT
>JAAIIK010000093.1:2550718-2572329 GCA_014706435.1 Silurus glanis
ATATATATATATATATATATATATATATATATATATATATATATACAGTGAGGAAAATAAGTATTTGAACACCCTGCTATTTTGCAAGTTCTCCCACTTAGAAATCATGAAGGGGTCTGAAATTGTCATCGTAGGTGCATGTCCACTGTGAGAGACATAATCTAAAAAAAAAAATCCAGAAATCACAATGTATGATTTTTAAACTATTTATTTGTATGATACAGCTGCAAATAAGTATTTGAACACCTGTCTGAATTCTGACCCTCAAAGACCTGTTAGTCTGCCTTTAAAATGTCCACCTCCACTACATTTATTATCCTAAATTATATGCACCTGTTTGAGGTCGTTAGCTGCATAAAGACACCTGTCCACCCCATACAATCAGTAAGAATCCAACTACTAACATGGCCAAGACCAAAGAGCTGTCCAAAGACACTAGAGACAAAATTGTACACCTCCACAAGGCTGGAAAGGGCTACGGGGAAATTGCCAAGCAGCTTGGTGAAAAAAGGTCCACTGTTGGAGCAATCATTAGAAAATGGAAGAAGCTAAACATGACTGTCAATCTCCCTCGGACTGGGGCTCCATGCAAGATCTCACCTCGTGGGGTCTCAATGATCCTAAGGAAGGTGAGAAATCAGCCCAGAACTACACAGGAGGAGCTGGTCGATGACCTGAAAAGAGCTGGGACCACCGTTTCCAAGGTTACTGTTGGTAATACACTAAGACGTCATGGTTTGAAATCATGCACGGCACGGAAGGTTCCCCTGCTTAAACCAGCACATGTCCAGGCACGTCTTAAGTTTGCCAATGACCATTTGGATGATCCAGAGGAGTCATGGGAGAAAGTCATGTGGTCAGATGAGACCAAAATAGAACTTTTGGGTCATAATTCCACTAAACGTGTTTGGAGGAAGAAGAATGATGAGTACCATCCCAAGAACACCATCCCTACTGTGAAGCATGGGGGTGGTAGCATCATGCTTTGGGGGTGTTTTTCTGCACATGGGACAGGGCGACTGCACTGTATTAAGGAGAGGATGACCGGGGCCATGTATTGCGAGCTTTTGGGGAACAATCTCCTTCCCTCAGTTAGAGCATTGAAGATGGGTCGAGGCTGGGTCTTCCAACATGACAATGACCCGAAGCACACAGCCAGGATAACCAAGGAGTGGCTCTGTAAGAAGCATATCAAGGTTCTGGCATGGCCTAGCCAGTCTCCAAACCTAAACCCAATAGAGAATCTTTGGAGGGAGCTCAAACTCTGTGTTTTTCAGCGACAGGCCAGAAACCTGACTGATCTAGAGAAGATCTGTGTGGAGGAGTGGGCTAAAATCCCTCCTGCAGTGTGTGCAAACCTGGTGAAAAACTACAGGAAACGTTTGACCTCTGTAATTGCAAACAAAGGCTCCTGCACCAAATATTAACATTGCCTTTCTCAGGTGTTCAAATACTTATTTGCAGCTGTATCGTACTAATAAATAGTTAAAAAAATCATCCATTGTGATTTCTGGATTTTTTTTTTTAGATTATGTCTCTCACAGTGGACATGCACCTACGATGACAATTTCAGACCCCTCCATGATTTCTAAGTGGGAAAACTTGCAAAATAGCAGGGTGTTCAAATACTTATTTTCCTCACTGTATATATATATATATATTCTTCTTCTTCTTTTTCTTTCGGCTGCTCCCATTAGGGGTCGCCACAGCGGATCATCCGTCTCCATACCACCCTGTCCTCTACATCTGCCTCTTTTACACCAACTACCTGCATGTCTTCCCTCACCACATCCTATATATATATATATATATATATATAAAAATTTTTCCGGTGGCGCTTATCACTAAACATTTGTTTTACTGATGCGCCGATTCTTAAATCAAGCAGCGAAATCCACCAGTATGCTCACGTCCGGCAATTAAATCCGTGTCCTTGTCAAAATTCCGTTTACTGTCCTGATGATTTACGTAATTTAAAACACCATAATTACTTTAAAACATTTACAAGAATATTTAGTTTTCCTGCTCTATGTTGAGTTTGTTTCACAAAAAAAAAAAAAAAAAAATAAACAAGTGCATAAAGCATCCGTATGTGTCTATGCCCATGTTGATTAGAGAATTAAAAGTGTTAATTTAAAGTACATTTAGAACAGAAATAATGTGCGATTAAGTTGCGATTAATCACGAGTTAACTTATGACAATCATGCGATTAATTGCAATTAAATATTTTAATCGATTGTATAGTATAGTATTGTATAGTATAAAGATAGTATAAATATATTGTAGTGCTGGTAAAAGTAGTAATATTTGATTATCATTATCATAAGTAGTAGTAGTTGAAGAAATAGTAGTGGTAGCAGCAAGATTAGTGCTAAAAAAAATATTATTCATAATAATACATATAATGTAAGTATTATCATTTTTGTAGTCGTTCTTGTAAATATACCATTTCAATATCAGCTTTTTATTAGCTGTAGTTAAAGTGATATTATTATTATTATTATTATTATTATTAATATTATAAAAATTATATATAAAAAATTATATTAGCAGTAGTAGTAGCAATAATTATAGAGGTATTAATAGGTCAGTAGTAGAAGCAGCAATAATACAATAAATGCACTGTAGTAATACTCCAATATTATCAAGTAGTAGTAAAATTAATAGTAGTATTAGCAGCAGGAGAAGTACAGGTTTAAATATTATTATTCATAATAATACATAGTATGTAAGTATTGTAATTTTCATAGTAGTACTTGTAAAAGTACTAATATTTCAATATTATGCTTCTCATTATTAGCGGTAGTAATAGTAATATTACATCGTATGTTATTATTATTTTTATTTTTATTATTATAAGCAGCAGCAGTCGTAGTATAAGTACAATGTGTATCCTCTTGTGTAGGTGACACTGTTTTTATAAACCAGCACCGATTTTACTCATTTGACAAAGAAAACTCAAATTGGCACCAGGGTTCTATCATGGACAAAAATGAATCAACTGTAAGTTGTAATAAACTAGGAGGACAAGTCAGACAATTTCTTTTCTTTTTTCTTTTAGAAATCAGGGGTAATAACTTTCTGTTCGCATTCTATTTCAGATCAAGTCCATCTGTTGTAAGCACGTGATCATTCCCCTACTGCATTCCATTTTTTTATTTATTTTTTACTTTTTTCTGCATATTCTATTTCCCAACTTTATATAAATAAAGAAACTAAATAAATAAGCTCCTGTGTGCTTCGAGGTCGTAGAGGAAAGTAGAGAAACTTCAGTAGCATTTTTCTTTATGTATATATTGGATTTATGGCCAGATAATTAAACAAAAATCATGGTTAAAATTCTTTAGCATACATTACTGCTGAGAATTGAGTGTAACACTGCACAAACCTTTGATTACTATAATAAATATTTGATCATAAAATTTTCTGTTTCCCCCTGCACATTACTGCCAATAAGATAATTGTCGCTTTTGATTAAGGTATCTACAAAATGCCATAAATGTCAATGTAAATGAATGCTGTAGTTTGTATAGTGACTGGAGGCACACTATAGGTATTAAAGAGTCAGAATAAGTAAAGGATGATGTGATGCATTTGAGTGCATCACTTTCTGCGTTGCATAAATCCTGCACCTGGAATAATGTTTGGAAAAGAAGAACTCTGCTTTTCCTGCCAGTCTGCAGTGCGCTCTGTGCCAACTTCATAACCTGAGTGATGATAGGAAGAAGCACATCACGCCTTTACCTCAACACATTATTGCCTCTCACAGGAATCAATCATAATTCAATTAGCCGAGGCAGGAGGTGAGCATCCTGGCAAAAATCTCACCGACACAAAACACACACACGCACACACACACTGCCTATAATCTCAACAAATGACCTGCAAACTCATTAGACAACACAAGCCCGAGGCATAAAAAAATAAAAAATACAGAGATTGATATGGAGAGGATCACTGCATTGTTTTGTTTTGGTTTTTTTAGATGGGGAGAGATTAATTTCTATTCTGACACTTATCAGAGCTGTAGCTTTTACCCCGGTGAAGAATTTATTTGTTTAGGGACCCTCGCGGCTCAGCAGTTAGCAATGTGAAAGCCACAGAGGGACTTGATGAATGTGTTGAATGTACTGATCAGGTGTATGCTTGTGCTGCATTCTGCCTCATTTAACAATGACAACAGTTGTGTTTTTTCGGTACTCACAATCATTTAACGAGAAACAGAACATTCGAACAAAGAAGCGCGGAAAAATAGGTCTACGAATTACATAATGCAAAGCCTATTATTAAGATGTTGAGGTTTTCGTTGGGAGTGACGAGGATGGAAGGGATTAGAAATGAGTTTATTAGAGGGACAGCGCATGTAGAACATTTTGGAGACATGGTGAGGGAGGCGAGATTGAGATGGTTTGGACATGTGCAGAGGAGGGACATGGGGTATATCGGTAGGAGAATGCTGAGGATGGAGCCACCAGGAAGGAGGAAAAGAGGAAGACCAAGAAGGAGGTTTATGGATGTGGTGAGGGAAGACATGCAGGTGGTTGGGTTAAAAGAGGCAGATGTAGAGGACAGGGGGGTATGGGGACAGATGATCCACTGTGGGAACCCCCTAATGGGAGAAGCCAAAAGAAGAAGAAAAAGAAGTAGATAGAAAGAGTTCAGCAGTAATAGTGAACCTGTCCCCTTGTTTCTGGACTCATACCATCTCAGGGAATTTGTCCTTCCCAGTGCCACCACTGGCCATTAGGGATAAACTTATAGGGAGTAATAATAATAATAATAATAATAATAATAATAATAATAATAATAATAATAATAATAATATTTCAACATTATCATTATCATTAGTAGCAGTATTAATAATAATATTACTTAATATTTAGTTATTAGCATTTAGTAGTAGTAGCATTGTGGAGATGTTAATGTTCCAGCAGTAATAGTGAAACTTTCTCCTTCTTTCTGGACTTGCCTAATACATCCTGACACCCTACTTCCTCTCAGTGTTTTGTCTTCATACCATACCAAACCTCAGGGAGTTTTTCCCTTGCCACTGTCGCCAGTGGTTCGCTCATTAGGGATAAACTTAAAGAAAGTAATTTTATGACAAACGTATATTCATCAACTATTTAAATCTGTAAATCTGCTTTGAGACAATGCCCATTGTAAAAGCTCTATACAAATGAAATCAAATTGATTGCATGTCAAGTTTGTCATACGTACAGATGTCAGTAACAGTTTGCACAATGAAATGAGGCAACAAGCAAACTACAGCAAATATTAAACAATATTAAACAGTGCAAAGGAAATATTTATTCTTTTATTATTTTTTTGCTGAGTAGCAGCAACAGTAGTAGTTGCAGTTAAAACCACTTGGAAAAATATCAATATTTTGGCATGATCATATTTAGTAGTAGTAGAATTAATAATTATATGAATTAATATGTAATGTCTCTAAAGTATGTCCCTCGCCACTGGCACCAGTGGCTCGTTTGTTACGGATAAACTTATAAAGAGTCATTTTATGATGCCACATTTATATTCTTTATCTATTAAAATCTGTAAATCTTTGAGACAATGTCTATTGTGCTAGACAAATCAAATCAAAATGAGTAACAGCATTAGTAGTAATCAGCATTAGTAGTAATATTAATATCAATAATAATAATAATAATATAATACAATAATAGAGTAGTAGAAGAAGCATCAGTAATATAAGTAGTAATAGTTCTACTACTATTATTATTATTTTTTCGTTATTATTGTTCTGAAGCATTATTTCCTTTATTTCAGAATAAAAGCGTGGAACAAATGTGCAGTAAAAAGTCCAGTAGCCTCCGAGGTGAGTGATGAATGGACCGGAGGCATCAAGCAGCTCTGTATGATGCCATATGCCATACAGTCTGGTTAAAAAATGAGAGCCAAATCCTCCCAATGCACAATGATGATATGCACAAAAAAATCGAAAAAGTAAGTGAAAGGAGAAAACGCCAAGCAATTCTGTGATCAGCAGATTCAGCGCCATGGGAGACATGGGCCAAACACTTTTGGAAAAAACATTGTTCACTCAATCACCAGACACACGTGTGTGACTGATGGGAGAAGGCTTGTGGTAGTCAGGTTGAAGTGGAGCACTGCTGCGACTGCTCCAGGTGCTCTATTGTGTGGGGAAACAATGAGCTGAGCTTCTAAACGTCATTTTCATGTGAACAACAAACTGATCTGAGGTGCAGGAGGTAAGTGTGCAACTGGAAATACAAATGGAAAGAAGGAACTTTTGGAAGAATTCGAAAGAGAAATATTATCCGGAATATTTTGAATACAGGAATTAAGTACATATGTTTCTGCATTTAGTATTTTGAAGGTTCATTTAATAAATGTGGATGAAAATGATGTAAGCTCTATGCTTTGATCCAAAGTTACCATTAATGTTTTAGAAAATGATCAAATCTATGCCAAGATGAAGAGAAGCTACTGTATTCTGGCAGCCTGTGGTGGCCCAGACACCTATTAAGCCATTTTATTTTAGTTTTTTCCTTTAGTCCGTCACTTGTCTGTACATGATATGCGATTTCATTCCACTCTTATGACCGAAAAATGTGACTGCCTGAGGACCAGTATAAACTCACATTTGCTAACCATGAAAAACACTACATCACCCAGCATGCCCACTGCACACCAAAAAAAATGCTCTGATGTCAATTAAATGAAAGGTCTAATTGGATTGGACAGCATAAGCAGCGCAGTTGTGAACTTGACATGCTGAATATGTCAATATTACACACTATATACCCTAAAGCAACTGATAAAAATTGTTTCATTGTGCGTTCTTCAGTTGTACCACAAATTTGCTCATATTTACTGATAACTAGAATCTCTGAAATGTTTAGCCAGAGTTTCTTAGTATTTCATATTTCCCCATTTAGCCTCAGACAGTGTGCACTCGAGATGGCATAGGTTCTGGAAGTTTACGTAAAACATTACGATCCATTTCAGAGAAATCTGACAGTCAGTATGATACATTTTCAAAGCATTAGAAAAACTGAGCAAGAAATAGTGCAGAATCTCGAATATTACAATATTGCACAATGTTCACTATCATTTTTAAATTACTCGATTTCCAATTAAAACATCGTACCTCAGGTTGGTAAAGAAACTTATAGTTGCATACATGCATGTAAGAGATCACATAAGCGATAGATAAAAACATAAAATTCATAAGCTGTGTTTCTTTAATAAAAAAAATCAACTGATCGTGTTGTTAGTGCTGGCAAACATGCTTTGAATAAAAAAAAAAAATACTATTTAAGAAGATAGGCTTGTAATAAAAACTGTGCATATTACAGCATGGAATATTATTCCTTAAATATTGCCTTACTATTTACATCTTGTACAAAAAAATGGAAAAGTCATGTGTAAATAAAAGCTACTCACACAAAAGTCAGGAAAAAAAACACAGATGATGGATGTCTTACCAGTCCCGGGGTCTTGAATTCGTCTCAAATCTATGGATATTCTCTCTCACTTGATAATATCTTTATCATCACAGGAGCGGTGAGTTTCCTACAAAGGCCAAAAAATTGAAATATTCATGTAAACATCTTAAATAAAAGCAATAGGCCACATAAACGTGGCAGCTAATTAGCGAGAGAAACAAGGTGACAGACAGAGCAACTGACTGATCTTTACTAGAATTGCCCCATTATAAGCAACACAATGTTGGAATTATAATAAGGAAACTATCGATTAGGAATTATATACAGTGCTTCTTTTTAGTTCCATGGAAATCGGCCATAAAACAAGCAACACTGAAGAAAAACTGACATAGCAATTATAGATAAAGGAGAGAGAACAGGAAACAGCAGTGGTGATAGATTCCGAAGGTAACTCAGAAAACAATGGACTAAGGAAACATCCAAAAGAACAAATACATAACGCTGGAGAATTCTTAAAACATAATATTATGTATATATATATTTTCACTGGCTGACTTTGAATTTTTTGGCCTTAATTAATAAGACATGATACAGAAAATTGCTTAAATTAAACATTTATTGATCAACACAAGCCTCTCCAATCATTCCACTCGTTGTACCCGTGTCTACCTTTAGCTCAAACTACAGCAGTGTAAAGTCTCACTACCGATAAAGTTCCAAAAGGTATCTCTTATTCTCTCGCCAAAAGCAGCATCATATTCAACCAATGAAAAATATGAGGCTAGATTTAAATGAATGCTAAGAACTTATACCCTGGTACACAAGAACAACAAGGGAATGTTGGGGGTGGGGGGGCTGTAGTTTTTCCCACAGCGTTGGTTCTGGTAGGATGGTATCAGCTGAAAGAGAATCCAATTGGCTAATTAGCTTAGCGAATTCCGAAAAATCGGAACATGCTTGCTGCCATTCTTGGTCTTGTCTTTGCAAGTTAGCAGACGTTATTGTAAAAAGCTACACGAATTGGTGTCTCAGATGCACCTGCCTAATAATCGGGCCTAATTTGCAGCACAATCAGACGATGCCGATTAATTCAAAAAATGGCAAAAATCGGCCCGATTAATCGCCCGGCCGATCAATCGGTCGACCTATAATAAAGTAGCTCACAGAAGTGAGTTTTCTTCTTTGGCTGCTCCCATCAGGGGTCGCCACAGCGGATCATCCGTCTCCATACCCCCCTGTCCTCTACATCTACCTCTTTCAAACCAACTACCTGCATGTCTTCCCTCACCACATCCATAAACTTCCTCCTTGGCCTTCCTCTTTTCCTCCTTCCTGGTGGCTCCATCCTCAGCATTCCCCTACTGATGTGAGTACACCCGTCATATTTCAGCAACAATTTTAAAAAGGAAAATACTAAAGAAATAAAACCTATAATTTGAGCTACAGTATAATGAAGGAGAAATACCATAAATTGGCCAGCACACAAAAGTTTATTCATTCATTCATTTATCATAATTAACTCCTTTATGTGGAGTTTTTGTTATGCGTATTTGTCCCACACTGTCTTGTGTTGTCTGTCTGCACTGTTTGCATTAAGTTGCAGTAGATGCACTCTATGTAGCTTTATGTCGTGTGTCGTAGCTCTGTGTTGATGAATGTAGCACCAGGTTTCTGGAGGAACGTTGTCTCATTTTCACTGTGTACTGCATCAGATATGGTAGAAATGACAATAAAAGCTTCTTGACTTTGCCAATATTTCTAGAACAACAAATATTAAATATGTACACATTCATAGTTGTAGACTGACCATGAGGGAAAACTAGGTCAATACTACACTTAGATTTTATACAAAATCTCCACTCATAGTACAGTTTGCATCACCGGGGGCAGTTTGCATTGCCACTGAAGCAAAACAGCAAACATCTTACTGTAGCACCTTCACATAAAGGTGAAACAAGACAAAAAAAATGAAATCACACTGCAATTTTGTTATCAAATAGAAATAACTGGCCACTAAATACCAACATGGTTGTCATCCACAATAATAAATTTGTGACATGGAAACTTAATGTATGTCTGTTTCATCTCTAAAACATTCAACCTTATCACAAACCACAGCTAAATGCTATTTAGCAGTAAAAAGATTATGATTGAGATTTTTCCCGTGCAAACTTTTTCAGTTATATAAATTCAGCCTTCTAGAAGAACTGAAAAACGAGGACTGAATGTCCCCAGGTCTATAATGCTAAGGGTTTGTTTCCCCCAAGGACCTCACTAATGGTAGATGGTGGATTCAAGACCTTGCCTCGCCTGACAGCTTCTAAACTTGATGAAGGACACGGAGCTGAGGGCAGCACGGCTCGAGTCACTGACTTCTTCTGAATCAGAGCCTGATACGTGTCCCTCAGGCTTTTCCACACTCTGAGTCTTTTTTTTTTTTTTTTTTTGTCTCAGCACAATATTTCAGTTTTGCTGCTTTTTGACTTGTATGCTAAAAGCTTATTAAACTTCAACTCAAACCTTTTGAAAAAAGTCTTACTGAAACAAACATATTTGACAAAAAACAAAGAGGTAGATTGGACTTTGAGGCATGACGTCTGGGTGTTCGCAAGACACAAATTCAACATGAAGTCTCAAAAAAAGATAATATTAAAAATAATCGCTAAACATATCATATTGGACATCAGCAGGGGTTAGAGCTTCAGCCAAACGATGTTGGTCTGAGGGGAAGAACGTAACCTAGCCTAGATTTACAGTTCACATGAATGCCATATGAATTCAATTGTTACTGTGTATTAACTTTGAATTGCAAAATCCTGTCACACAATTTCCCACTAAATCATCTAATGTGTAAATTATTCTAACTGCCCCCATGCCCTCAAGCTCAAATACTGACTGCCCTTAAAAGCATGACCATGCCATGTACAGTAGGGCTTTCAGAGCTTAAAGCTGAGCAGAAGAGAATGCACCGAAACAGACGTGCAACCTGAGGGAAGAATCGTTTCACACATTCATTCATTGTATCCGGTGTGAAAAGCTTTGATGGCTGTTTCTCTGCTTCCTGACGTACGTGATCCCAGAGCACAGAGTTGTGAGCGAAGCCCTCCAGCCTCTCTCGGCTTCCAAATGTCTGTCAGAGCCCCAGTGCCAGAGCACTGCCGTGGGCAGATAAGAGCTTCACACATACACACTCGCATGCAAACGCTCGCACACACAGAGAATCTTGGAGGAGACCCTAGGGCTGAGATACCCCCAAAGCATATGCAGCCTTTTTCCATCCATTACACAAGTCTCACACACATACACACTCTGTCCAAACCATTTGTACATTCACAGCTAAAAAGCTTATTAGGATTAGGCCAAATTGGCTCCTCCGGTATACACACTACTGCCTTAGCAGAGTTGATACACTGCATATATAAGAATTACATATTTGAGTTACGCAACATGGCTGCTGTGGATAGCCTGCATTCTATCAGCAGGTCAATTGTGCATCATAAAAAATGTATAGATGTATATAAGGAATTAAACATGGAGAAATTTGGTAATAGAACAATAATTCCTTAAAGTTACTGTTCCTAACTTGACTGTTATTACAGTTATACTACAGCAGTTTGTCAATATTCACATTTTATATCATATATACAGTTTAGAGTTTTCCTGTCATGACAGGTTTTAACATCTGCAAAACACTGTTCAAGCAAAAGCATCTCTATTTTGAAGTTACAGAGCTCCTGGAGTTCCTTTAAATGGTATTTCTTCAGAACAATGCTAAAAGGTTAAAGCGTGCTGTTTAAGCTCCTTGTACTTGTTAGCAACATTAGCCTTGTATAGAGGGGAAAATAATTATTTGATCCCCTGCTGATCCCCTTTACATAGAAATGAACAGTCTAGAATTTTTATGGTAGGTTTATTTTAACAGAGAGAAAAAAGAAGGGATGATTAAATTGGATCTGGATTCATTAAAAAAACATTTAAAAAAAGGGTTTAAATTAACTTGTATTTGGTCAGATGAAATAAGTATTTAATCCTGTACCAAATTAGCAAGAATTCTTACTCCCACACACCCAAATTAATCGTGTCCCTTTAGGAAAGAACTCCTAATATCAACTCATTATGTGTATTAAAGACAGCAGTCACAAAATTAACCTCTTCCATTTAAACCTCTTCACCACCATGGGAAAGACTAAAAAGCTGTCAAAGGACGTCAGGGACAAGATTGTACACCTGCACAAGGCTGGAATAGGCTACAAGACCATCAGATTTTCTTCGATGCCTTAATTAATTTTTCTTTTTGACAGACAAACAACATTACATTTTACACAGAGCGCTTTGTGAACAAAGAGAAGCTGAAGCCGGCTTCAGTCCACAGCCACACCGAAAATTATAGTTCAAACAAGATGATATGGACAGAGATGGATTAAAGGCGAACGTTCATGAAACAACACAGATGGTTCCTCTAAACATTTAGGCAGGCTTTTACCTTAAAGACCAATTTCATTAACCCCAGTTTCTGTGGCGTTAGAAAATTGGAGCGCCTCCTTTGCTCCTTTAGTGTGCACTGAAAATGAGAAGAGATACCAAGCTGGAGGCTCCATTAGCACTCACTCCGATTAGCCAAAAATTGATTTCGAGTGTCAAACGAGCAGAGTTAGGTCACACGGTCATTCCTGGAGGGAAATAAATAAAGCTAGGGTCACTGTAATTGACCAAGAGTGATGTAGAATGAAGAACACGCATCCCTGTGAGCTTTATAAAAAAACAATAGACTAAAAAAAACCCATTAAAATCACATAAGACTGTTGCATGTCTCAATACAAAGCGTCAGGTAGCAGATATGAATTTCTTATGCAAGAACTATGTAATTAATCTGAATTAAATTAATAAATAGAATATATTTTATTTACAAGCGCACAAAGGGTGCTACTTAATCAGCTAATCACATACTAGCACTGCTAGCATATATTTTCCTTCTGGGTTTTTTAGTGTTTTTTTCTAGTTTATGTCTAAGATAAAATTCTAATTTATACAATGCAAAAGTTAAACATCCCGATATGAATCTCTGACTAGTGTGCTCTCTGACCATCCAAACAGAGGACATGAAAATGCAGACGTTACTGTACATCTGCTAGATGGCCCCAGTGTCACCAACTCAAAGTCTGATTGGTTAAAGCAACAGTTTCAAATATATTTTTTATATATTGTACTCATGTATTTGAAGTTCTAGGCCACACAATTGGTTCTGAAGGTCTCTCGGCAGATTTCTTCAACCCAGTCAACACGTGATGGCTGAAATATGATTGGATAGAAACTCTAACATAAACACATACTACTGAAAGCAGTGCAACCAAAAGAAAAGCTATAAAATGAAGAGAATAGACTGTATAATGTATAACATATTCATGGAAAACAAATATTAAAATGTAGATCAGTGGTTCTTTTAGGCCATAGAGAAGGCTTTGGCCCTGATGACCTGCCACTGCTTAAATGGGGTTATTCGTTGGTGTAAGTCAAAGTTCTCTGGTAAGAACTTTTATGAAACTGACAAATTTTCTACATGGAAGAAGATTATGGTCTTCAAACCAAGGCACCAGCAATTTTAATAAAAAAATATTATCACCACCTGTCTGGGATATTAAATATTTAAAAAGCTTAAAGAAACTGCAACTTCTCCTCTAGGAAATATAAGTTGATTTATGAAGCTCACAGAACAAACATAATTGATTTTAACAATCATGTTGTATAGTAATATATATTTTGTGCATAAATATTAAAATGTTTTTTAGTTCATAAATTACTTATATGCCTAACAGTTGTCAACTTGTCTTATAAAATGCTGATGCTGTCCTTTTCCTTCTATTTTCTGTCATTTTCTTTCAGGAACGATGCTGAACTCAAGTCCAGCGACAACCTACAGGAAAAACCAGACACAGAATCCAGATGGCAGTCACCAAAAAATTATCCTAATTAGAGCCCACAGATGGTCCTCTTATAAAACATCAACTGGCAGGTTTAGTTTCTAAGCAAGTTGAAGAAAATCAAAAATAAGTACTTTTACCCCCAGAATGCTCTGAAAATAGCAGCTTTGCAGTTTTCAAAAATCTGCTGCCAAATGGTGATCATCTCAGACAGGTATTGTCTAAAAGAAATAAAATGAAGAATTGAATAACACGAAGACTAGATTCCTGGAACTCCTCCTATAGACACAGCTGATGTAATATATGATATCAGGAGTCTTTCAATGTGAGAAGCTATTAGCTGGCCAGATATAAATCTTGGTAAAAGCTCTAACCCGTTACCTCTGATACATGCCAGGAAACGCCATCATTCATTAAACCGCCGATATTAATACAATCATTTATAATAAAGCTCCAATAAGAAAGCAATTTAACCACATACACGTGACGTTATGACTTTAATGACACTGTACAGAGACTCTGGTGAAATGTTTTCATGTTTTGCATGCACATACTTTAAAGTCAAAACAGTAGTGTTTGCACCCTGCATTAAAAATACTGCTTCAGTCTTCATTCCCAACTGACTCTCGGGCCGGGCGATATTTTGCTATGGTGAGAAACGTTTATGTGATACACTTGGATAAAAGAATGTTGGTACGGTGATCTTATCAATTTCTTTTTCCGTTTTGAATGATATAAAATTGCACATTACTGAACGAATTTAACATTACAATTGCTTTTTTAAACCTAATCTTGCTTTTCTTTCAAAACATTAAATAAAAGTAATTTCAGACCAAGTTTGACGATTTTGCAGACAGTTTGCTAACTTATATGTCAGAATACAAATATTGTGTTTTAGAAATGTCTCCAAGTATCTTGATAGGATATATTTGTGTGTATATATATATATATATATATATATATTGCCCAGCCGTATCATTGCATTTCTCATTTTAATGTTACAGTATCTTAATTATCCCTTAAGGATATATGCATAAAGTGATCTTTCTATCCATCTTCTATATATGTGCCTCTGTATTTATCAAAACCTCTATATTCACCATGTACATAATAATTTTTTAGTAATTCTCATTGGCTAGTTAGAAAGATTCTGCTCATCATATTGTTTATTATTTGGACCTTTAGTATTTCTTGTTAATACCAAGGCATTGGACTCTGGATCAAGTTCAAATCCCAGCACCACCAAGCTACCACTGCTGGGCCCTTGAGAAAGGCCCTTAACCTTCAACTTCTCAGTTGTAAGTAGAGTTGCAAAGGGACAGAATATTCCCAGTATATTTCTGGAAACTCTCCATGGTATGTTCATCTGGGGAATTTAGGAAATATCCCAAGTTGGAATTTATGATAATTAATTAAAAGGTTGGGGAAATGTATCATATTTATCATATCATATACAAACAAAGATAACCATTTAGTTTATAATAAATGTCATAATGGAAGTCTTAACCTGTTAGCTTTCGGCACAGATTTTGAAACTCACAGCTGAAATGCCCTACCTAAATTTAAATGTTAACAGTTCCTGATAAAGGTGGGCTACATATACATCTTTAAAAAGAAGACACTTTAAGCTTTACTGTCTATTATTCAAAGTTGATATTGCTTAAAAAGATAGGTTATTGATGATGAAGTGATATCTTCGTATATAAATACATGAAATCAGTCCTGGAGCAATCCAGAAAAGTAATGGGTTAAAAGCCACATGTCTCATTAGTTTACATTTTAAATTGAATGAAGATATCATAAAAAATTAGATTCCTACAAACATTTATCTGAGACTACTTAATAAAAGTCATAATGCAAGGTTGCGAACATACATATTTAAAAAATGGCATTTTGACTTTGATTTAATTGTAATTCTGTTGCACAATATCTTACACACAGCACGAGGAAGTTTTAAACAGAAATTGATCTAATATTTATGGCATTTTTTTTTTTTACATTATTTGGTGTGCAGGATAAAAAAAAATTGCTATGTTATAGACAAATGCACAGTGCCTGTAGGGGGCGTGGCCTCAGTAGCCCTGCAGTAAGTGTGCTGTGTGCATGTGATTGATGAATGTGCAGGTAGAAATTCAACTGAAATTGCATTAAATCTGATTGCTTTAACCAAAATTACATTTAAGATCACTGTTATAAACCAACCGAATTTTGTAAATTCCCAGTTTATTACTATTAATTCCCATAGAATGTTTCCAGTCTTAAAAATGCCTGGAATTTTGCAACCCTAGTTGTAAGTCGCTCTGGATAAGGGTGTCTGCCAAATGCCATAAATTTACCAGATATTTCACAGGCTATATTTCTGACACAAAGCCTGGGTAGACTAAGCAGGACACAGTATTGATTCGAATTAAGTTAGAATCGATGAATCTACCACTTTGTCAGAAATCACTGTGAGCAGCACATCCATTTAAAGCACTACTAGAAAACGAGAAGCTCAAATACCACCGCTAGTAATACATACACAGATAACAAGTTATTGGTCTGGCTGTGATAGTAGAAATCCAATTCCTAATCGTCTTTGAGCTGTGAAGTGAAAATGCACACAATAAATCACTGTGGACTAAAGAAAAAAGGCTCACTGATCCATCTGTTTAAGGGCTACATTCACCCTGGAGTTGTGCTCTCTTGTGTTGTGGCTCGTGAGAGTGTGAGCCGAGGTAAAGTGTAGTCCTCCGGGACTGTAAAACATTAATGAAAAGAACTGATTTTATCAGCACAGAATACCACCACTACTGAGCCTTTATAGGGGTGATGCTGTACAAGAGCAAAATAGGGTCAATTCTACATTGTCCATAAGCCAATTAGTCCATAAGGTAATTAGTAATAAATCATTTTGACCTCATAATAATCATCATTGAGCTTGATAAATAAATGCAAGCCATAAATGTAATGAGGCTATATGCCCATAGTTAGTAATTATAGCTAGGCTAGGAGTGAATATAGATCACAATGTTCAGATCCAGAGAATTCTGAAGCTTGTGGCCAGAACAGTATACAACAGCTGATTCATCTGAAGCTGCTGTATGGCTTTTATTTATTTACTTATTATGTACGTGCGCATTTCTTTGATTCGTGAGTGAACTTTTACCACTACACCATGTGTTTGTTGAATCCTTGCTAAATCCTTGTTTTGCTAGTTATCCTCACTCTATGGACAAAAGTTAAATTCAATTCATTTTTATTTGCACTTGTATTCATTTTAAAAGTATTGGGACACCTGACTTTTCCAACCATATGTTGTTCTTCCCAAAATGTTACCACATAGTTGAAAGCACACTATTATATAGCATGTTCATTGGCTGTGTTAGCATTCCCTTCACTTGAAACAAGGAGATCCAGACCTGTTCCAGCATAACAATGCTTACAAATCCAGCTCCATGAAGATATGGTGTACGTGGGTTACACTCACGTTGACTTTAACCCTATTGAACACCTTTAAGTGAATTACAACTCTAAATGCCCCTTAAGCATCCTCATCTAACCAACATCAGTACCTGACTTCAGGTTTTGTCCATATATTGTATATTGGTATTTTTGGTAGCAACTAACTTTTAAAAAAGCTATCAAATGTAACACAATTTTTTTTATATTATCATGCAATCCTGCAATTTGACTCAACAGAATTTTTGAAGTAGTGCCTCTGTATTTGGTGCAGTAACAGAAGACAGAAGGAAACGCACACTTTGGATGGCATTACACACTCCGCTTTTTAATCAGAGAAATTACGAGCCAGTAACAGGCCTCTGTGGGCTTCCGTGGATGAACTTTTATTAACTTAGAAAGAGAAAGATGTTTCCCTTTAGTCTTTTGGATCAGTACCTAGACAGGCCTTATATGTGGAAATAAATCAGCAATTACTAAATGAACTGTAATAAACTAGAGTACAAGAAGGGGGGGAAAAACATACATCACACCCATTAAGACGTCTCTTAGAGTCAACCCTGACTCCAGTGAGGTACAATGCCACGAACAGACATATCAAAATTACCTCAATACAGGGGTTGGTTATTTACAATGTAGGGTTTTAGGCATGTACTTTAGCTTAGCCATTAATCCATTCACATTTTGGTCTCGTCTATGGGGCTTGATACTTTGCTACTTTTTTTTACATTTCCAGTAGCCTGACTGTGTATGTAAATGCAACTGCATGTTGCTACGGTTACAGTTTATAAGGCAGCACATGTAATTATAAATTATGCTGAATAAACTGACCCTCCAGCCAATCAGAAGCGAGCATTCAGACAGACCATGGAATACATGGAAAACATATATATGCATGGCATTTGGCAGACACCTTCATCCAGAGAGATTTATGATTATTTCAATCATACAGTTGAACATCTTAGGGATTAAGGGCCTTGTTCAGAGGCCCCGGAATTGGCAATGACCTTCCCACGGCCTTGGCCTTCATAGATCACTGCGCCAAAAGACATCGACCGGTATACATTAGGAGCTGTGCAACTGGTGCTATTATGACCATGTGCATTTATTTAAAAAGAAGAGAACACATTTCAAAAGTGAAAGGAAGCTGGGGGCTCTGTATTGCTGTGCTAGGGAATGTTTTGAATGTGATAGTGTGTAAATTTAGATCAATAAAGTACTTTCTTATAAAAAGGGCTAGTCTTGAAACTTTTTGATATCACTTCATACTGTAGCTTCCTATTAAGTATTAGCTTCCAATTCCCAGTTCAGGAACTTTGAAACATACTGTATATTAAACATGTTATATAAATAATTGCTCAAAACCTCTCTTAAACCACAATGTTATTATGCTTGTGCTCCATAGCTGTTTTTTTCCATTTTGACCCACACCTTTAAGACATAAGGTTTAAATTAAGGTTATTAATTGTTCCATGGTTTCATGGTTAGTCACAACATATGATCAGATTGTTACCTCACTTTTACCGACTTTAAAATACAGATAAATACAATTGTTGACTATTACCACACAAATCCACCCATTGATTTCTGAATCTGATCTCACCCCTATTAAAAACAACTTTGGGAGGAATTGGAACCCTGAATGAACCGTTGGCCTCCTAACCCAACAGCAATACCTTACATCAGACGTCAGTGCAACATCTTCCCAGACAAGTGAAAGTTAATATAACAGCAAACAGGGACAAAATTTTGAATCGGGTGATAAAAAAGACTCCAGCCTTTTGAATATATAGTATACTTCATTAGATCAGGAACTAATGTGGTTTTCACACTGACCATGTTTGCTGTAATCCGAATTCAAATGTGCATCTCCTTATATTGTTCGTCTGGATTGGAAATCACTCGGTTCTGGCAAACCCCGGTCCATTCAGGTTCATTTTAAACCATTACCTGTGTATCACATGATGTAATCATCAGAGACACAGTAGCAGCTGTGTGCTGTTCGTAAACAGCCATTTTTGACGTGAAAGCCGATGGCAAGGAATTCATCCCACACATATGCTGCGGAAACTAATGAGGTTGTTTGTGGTTAAAACACATGCACGGACTTTTACTTCCTGAACAAGTGCGCACCTGAGTACAAGTCACAATATCAGGAATGTTACCAAATGTGAGGACACAAGAGCACATCCTACAGGTACTTCACATTACCATTTTTTCATGCAAACCATGCTCTGTTTCAGACTAAACTGAAAGCATGGAAGCTCTCAAAGAGTACCATCGAGAACATTTAATGAAAACCAGTCATCTTGTTTTATTGCTATTAATTATAATATATATATATATATATATATATATATATATATATATATATATATATATATATATATATATATATAATAAAATATATCTCTTCTTCTTCTTCTTCTTTTGGCTTCTCCCATTATCATTATCATCCGTCTCCATACCACCCTGTCCTCTACATCTGCCTCTTTGAATCCAACTACCTGCATGTCTTCCCTCACCACATCCATAAACCTCCTCCTTGGTCTTCCTTTTTTCCTCCTTCCTGGTGGCTCCATCCTCAGCATTCTCCTACTGATATACCCCATGTCCCTCCTCTGCACATGTCCAAACCATCTCAATCGGGCCTCCCGCACTTTGTCCCCTAAACGTTCTACATGTGCTATCCCTCTGATAAACGAATTTATAATTCTGTCCATCGTCGTCACTCCCAACAAAAACCTCAACATCTTCAGCTCTGCTACTTCCAGCTCCACCTCCTGCCTTTTACTCAATGCCACTGTCTCTAATCCATACAACATCTCAGGTCTCACCACAGTCCTATAAACTTTCTCTTTCTCTTTTGCAGATACCCTACTATCACTATATATATATATATTATAAAACTATATAAACTATAACTATATGTAAACTGAGCCAACACAGATCCAGCAATCAAGGCAAATTAAAACTAATCAATCAATTATGATAAAAAAATAAAACACAGCTGTATAAACAGTGGACCAGTCTGTCTCCCCCCACAGAGTAATAAACTATAAACAAATGCCTTAGCTGATAGAAAGATTTGGCACTTGCTTTTGATTATTAATATTTATTATAAAATATTTGTATTGGCTTAGTAGTGAGATGGAATCATTTGCACATCTGTTTTTCTGGTGTTTGCCTCATAGATCGTTCCGAGCTCACAGTAACCTGTGCATTTCAAGGATTATGGAATTTGATAGTGTCATTACATGCAAATCAGATTCGGGGATTGCATTCGTCAACAGGGACATGCAAGTATGACGAGAAACAGCTGTTCTGAATCTGGTGGAAATGATTTTCAGGGTTTTTTTTCTCTCCCTAAAGTTTTTGACCTGAAAAATTAAATGAATAACTTGACTAGCATTGGAAGACAAGAATTATAAAGTGACTGCAGGGCACGATGAGATTCAAAGTGCAAATTAGCGATAAATAAGTAACAGGTGATCAAAAAAAAAAATCACTTAATATCATTCAGCGGTGTGCAGTGAATCATGCTGTGATACTAAATTCAGTGCTGTGGCTGATGGAAAATGTAGTCTGTGTTTATAATCCTGAGACTCGATGCAAAACATTATTATTAATTTAATCAACATTCCTAAAAATATCCTTTTCAAACATTTCTTTTGCTCGTTCTTTTCTTTACAAAATATTTCAGCTCTTTGTAGGTTGCAATTATTGTGAAATTGAGACATAATAATGTTAAACACTATTTTTTTTTCTCACTAAAATATAAAATATTGAATTGTATATGTAAAAAATAAAAAAATTAAAAAAATAAAATATATATAAAAGTGTTTTGTTGTCATCCTTATGAAAGAGACGTTCATATGGATCACTACATACTTTTCAAAAGGAACAATATATTAGAGATGTGCATCTCCATAACCAAAGCCTATGCAATTCACAGCTCGATGCAATGATACGATTCACCCTATTATAATGCAGTGCGATCCGAATTTGATTTGTGATCAACATTCAAAAAGTTTTCATTTTTAAAACGATTGTAAATAAAATGCCTGCTTAATTAAATAATATATCAAATAATATTAATATTTTATAGAAAAATTTTATAGAATAAATCTAATTAATGCAGTACACTTTTTATTACATTGATTAAATTGGGTGATCAATTAAATTGGCACAAATTAAATCGATTAAATAAAATTTGATGAATGGGAAAATAAAATTAAATAGTTTACGGTTGTTAGACCACAATTGGGTAATACAGATGTGTATGTAAATGTGTGTGTTTTCCATTTTATATGTGATTTTCTAAAGATATGATCTACATAACTGTTCTACTTATTTCAGCATACTCTAACAAATATCTCTATTCCTTCCCTCCTTCATTCTTTCCCTTTCTCGATATGTGGAATTGTCAGGATTTTCTCCTTTTAAAAGAAATTCTTGAAGCGCTAGCATTAGCCAATAGCCACTTGCTGGACAGCAACTAACCCTAGCGCTATGGATTCTTTATCGTTTTCATGCATGCGCAAAACTTTGAAAATCTTATTTCCGGTACTGAGTGAGTAGCCACAGTGTTAACTCTAGTTTCTTTTTTTTTATACCCATAGCATTGTTGTGTATGTTTTCAAGTGTAATAATAATAATAATAATAATAATAATAATAAAAAAATTGCACTCAAAGTACAAGGCGGAAACCAAATAAAATTGCGATCTTTTACTTAATACATTAATACTCAGATTTTAATGTTCCACACCTTATATATATATATATATATATATATATATATATATATATATATATAT
>JAAIIK010000093.1:2572339-2596969 GCA_014706435.1 Silurus glanis
TATATATATATATATATATATATATATATATATATATATATATATATATATAAAGGCTTGCTTGTTTTGCAAGAACAATTAGTGATATTTTACTTCACATTAAAAGCTGTATCGGTTTAAATATCAAGTGGCATTGAATGAAGGTGACTGGACTCACCAAGTGACAAGCTCCAAGCTTACAAACTGTAAACTCATGGAATGATTTTAAGGTGATAAAATACATCCTGTCACCTTGAGTAGACATTATGAAATAACCTGGATTATGGAAACCTTGGAGATGTCACACGAGTGTTCATATTGTCATAACTGATCAGACCGAACCATACACGATCGCAAACTCCGGCGCAAACCACGTCGGCCATGATACAGTCCAATAAACTGATCAGATGAACACTGAGGATGAATAAGGAACTAAACGACTTGGCTCAGTGTCCCTGCGGCCGGAGTGATCAGCATCAATCACAGGCCCTTCTCCCTGGAGCCGGCAGAGTCGTGACGGATGAAAGAGCTGATAATGGCAAAGCACAAAACTCTGGCACTGAGGGACAGGAAGAAGAGCCCTATCAGGAACCAAAAAAATTTAATAAAATAAGTCCTGAGAAGCTCTGAGAAAATCGTGCGCATGCTCCGACTCCTAACAAGCGAAAAAGGTCAAAGCTCAGTTCACAAAGATTCACCCAGAGGAGACATGAGAGCTGCTGTGAGATAACTGTTATCCGTTATCAACATACCAGATGTGCCATTTAGGTGAGATTAATGGAAACTTTCTTGAGGGATGATGTGGAAGATCTAAAAAAATCTTTTTTCAATTGCACATAATTCTACTCGTAAATAGTAACTAAAAGAGTAAATAGTAACCTAATAAAAGAGATCAGGGAGACAGAAATAGCAGCATCGATCGTCTCCAGCTATCAATGTTTATTACATTGTTCTCCTCATGATGGGAATCATAATCTTTACAACAGCTTTCTCACTACAAGCAACAAACTCTTTATTTTGCAACAATACAACTGCAAACACTATAACTGTGCAATTAAATATGGGGTGAAAGAAAATCAAATACGCTAACCAGACAAAGTGTCTACAAATCGTCCCCCATTCTTGATTCTTAATAGTCAAATACAACGTATATGGACAATGATATTGGGACACCACACTACATCTATGTGCTTTGATGTATCTAGCATGGGGAGCCTTGAAATTTCTAAATTACTAAGCCATTCTGGAGCAAAATGTACTTACCATATTTTCCGTACTATAAGCCGCTACTTTTTTCCTACGTTTTGAACCCCGCGGCTTAAACAACGAAGCGGCTTATTTATGAATTTTTCCTGGGTTTTTCCCGGTTTCACAAACTTCAAGCCAAAAAACTGAGCGACATAACATTAGACCAATGAAATTTCCGAACGGAAACGAAAAAACGCACCTCACCTGTGTTCTGAGCTGCACGGCTTCGGGAGAAAAAACGTTTTTTTTTAAACGCACGACGATGCCAAAAGATAAACTCCCGAGAGAAATAGTTGTGAAAGGAAGGAGGAAGACAGCGAACAATGACTTTCTTGGTCGGCTACTGTTTAGATACAAGCCGTTGTAACGCCTTGAGTCAGACAGGTGCGGCTTATTTATGTTAAAAATAAAAATATTTGTAAAATTCAGTGGGTGTGGCTTATATATGGGTGAGATTTATAGTCCGGAAATTACGGTACAATCTTCTAAAAAGCTCTGGTTAAATTACACTCATGGGTCCTCCAACAGGATAATAAACCAAAACATAGCTTAACATACACTCAAGCTGCTTTCTATGAGTCCTGATGTGATTCATATGCAGTCCATTGTTTTTTTTTTTGTTTTTTTTTTGTCCATATGTTTAATGAATCCGAAGATTTAGCTAAACCAAAAAAATTAAAAAACAATGCTGGAACAGGTTTGAGTCTTCTAGTCCAAATTAAGTGAAAATGTAATACTACTCATCCAAAGACATCCAATACAATTGTGTCTCCAACTTTGTGTTAACAGTTTGAGGAAGAATCACATATGGCTGTTAAAGTCTCAATACTTTTGTCCATATAGTGAATTTGCCCCAGCAAGAGGTACAAAATAATATTTTAACAACATAATATGTTAAATCAGCTGAAAGTTTGATTCATGACTGGCTTATTTTCTTTCTAAAACATATTGGAAAGATAAATAAAATCTCTCTCTTTCTCTCTCTCTCTCTCTCTCTCTCTCTCTCTCGAGTTAAACATGCTCCTGAGGTACTGTACAAGTGATCTTCGCATCGGACCGATTCATCACAACGCCCTACCTCTAGATAGAGTTCCTTCTAATAAAGATCACTCTGTGCAGCTGGGGATGTTTCCGCACCAACAGCCTTAAGATCCATGAAGTTACTGAGCAATTCAAGAACAGTGAGGATGGATTTGGACTGGATTTAACATAAACAGTCTGCTGCAGTGGCTCAGGACTGCAGTTTGAATGAACAGATCAGCATTTAAGCTCCCATCACTGAACAGCACACTACAACAATGATGGAACTGTAATGGACATTTGGTGCCACCCAGATGAGGATGAGGTTCCCTTTTGAGTCTGGTTCCTCTCACGTTTTCCTCCTCATGCCATCTCAGGGAGTTTTTCCTTTCCACACACACCACTGGCTCGCTCAGTAGGGATAAACTTATACATTATAAGAGGGACAAACTCATAGGTACTAAACTTATACCTTGTTTTATACAACTTTATAACCTCTTTATCTGTTAAGCTGCTTTGAGACAATGTCCATTGTTAAAAGTGCTATTCAAATAAATCTAAATATCATGCAGAAATGTAGTGGTTGAATATGAAGTAAGGGCTTTAGCTTACAAATGATTCTTATCCCTGTTAATATAGAGGAGGCAATAACTATATAAAATCATTAGAATCAGCAGCTAATGCAGCAATTAGATTTTTCTCTCTTCTACAGGCTCTGATAGCTTTATAATAGCTGAAATTATTATCACTCAATTCAAATTCAAATTAAAAATCTCCAATATTTTGCTCAATTTTTAAATCATTTACAACCATTCAAGCAATTATGTCACGTATATTTTCTGTATATCTACAGAAAAAACTATATACCTTTATAATACCTATTGTTTGATTTTCATTAATATAAAAAAAAGAAAATTAATTCACATTTTCTGTCACATACATAACCATAGACAGTGTGACTAAATAGAATTTACAATATAGGAAAATAAAATAGAATATGGCCACAGATATGAAATAGATTTTACAATAAAACTAATAGATTAAATAATACCAAAAAAAAAAAAAAAGAATATTGAGCATATACAGTTCACCCAAAGACAGCATCATTTTGGAGAGAGATAAATTTACAATTATATTGTATTTACAATTATATTATGTTATTTAACATTGAACATTGTCTCAAAGCAGCTTTACACAGATAATGCGGTGATTAAAAATGAATATGTTCTTTATGAGTAAGTTTGTCCCTGATGAGCAAGCCGGTGGCGACTGTGGCAAGGAAAAACTCCCCGAGATGGCATAAGGAAGAAACCTTGAGAGGAACCAGACTCAAGAGGGAACCCATCCTCATCTGGGTTACACCGAATGTCCATTTGTAGCAGGTATACAATGTTGCGGGGTACAGTGATGATGATCAGAAGCGAACTGTATTCCTGAGTCAGTGTAGGAGACTGTTGACATCAACTACAGTCCAATCCATCCTCAAAGCTCCCGTTCTTACTCCGGAATTTCATGGAACCACCCAAGGCGTTGATGACAAACCGTCCCCAGCTGCACAGAGTGGCCTCCAGTCGAAGAGAACACTATCCAGAGGCAGGCCTGGACGAAGTGGGGAGATCCACGGAGGGGAGAGGGGCAGGAACAGTGGTCACTGGAGCCTCAGGAGCATGTTTAACTCGACCGAGAGAGAGAGAGAGAGAGAGAGAGAGAGAGAGAGAGAGAGAGAGAGAAGAGGGTGACAGGAAGAGAAGGATATGGATTATTAAGTGTACCTATTGTTGTATGAGAGTTAAAGTCACTGTGCAGTTTGGACTCCGGCAAGACTCGCTATGGCAGCATAACTAAAAGGGAGAACCAGAAGGCAACACAGACATGAGGGATCTCTTGGATAAGAGACGGCCCACCACACCACCATCAACAAACCTGAGTGAACGCGTGAATGTGAGGGGACGACAGCATACAAATATCCCAGTTCACCAAACACTCTATATCAATGTTCCCTCCAGATCTGAGCCTTTACCTGAGAAAAAAAATCTACTGATTAAAGGCTTGACTGAATAAATACGTTTTCAACCTCGACTTGAACACTGAGACTGTGTCTGAGTCCCGAACACTGATAGGAAGGCTGTTCCATAACTGTGGGGCTTTATAAGAGAAAGATCTGCCCCCTGCTGTAGTCTTCATTATTTGAGGAACCAACAGATAGCCAGCACCTTTTGATCTAAGTAGGCGTGGAGGATCATACTGGTACAGAAGTTCACTCAGATACTGCGGTGCGAGACCGTTAAGTGCTTTATACGTCAGTAGTAGTATTTTATAATCAATGCGAGATTTGATTGGGAGCAGTGTAGACTGATTAATACAGGGGTGATGTGGTCATATTTCCTAGATCTAGTGAGGACTCTTGCTGCTGCATTCTGAACCAACTGAAGCTTATTTATGCACTTACTCGCACACCCAGACAGTAAAGCGTTACAGTAGTCTAATCTAGAAGTAACAAAAGCATGAACTAGTTTTTCTGCATCCTGTAACGACATCATATTTCTAATTTTAGCAATATTTCTAAGGTGAAAGAAGGCGATCCTGGTAATATTATTCACGTGAGCCTCAAGGGAAAGACTAGGGTCAATAATCACATCAAGGTCTTTGACAGCCGTACACGCTGAAACAGAAACACCATCCAGAGATGCTACGTAATCGGAAAGTTTGCTTCTAGCTGCATGTGGTCCGAGTAAAAGTACTTCCGTCTTATCTGAGTTGAGCAGAAGAAAGTTATCGAGCATCCACTGTCTAATGTCCTTTACACATTTTTCAACATTGTTAAGCTGATCTCTCTCATCTGGCTTTGCTGAAATATACAGCTGTGTATCATCAGCATAGCAATGGAATCTAATACCATGTTTATGAATAATTTCACCAAGAGGCAGCATATATAAAGAGAAAAGCAGAGGGCCTAAGACAGATCCTTGAGGAACACCAAACTTTACCTCAGAGAGTGTGGAGAACTCACCATTTACATCAACTAACTGATAGCGATCAGTCAAATAAGACCTGAGCCAAGAGAGAGCTGTTTCCTTTATTCCAACAACGTTCTCAAGTCTAGCAAGTAGTATAGTGTGATCAATGGTGTCAAAAGCTGCACTAAGGTCGAGCAAAACAAGTAAAGAGACAAAACCCTGATCAGAGGCCAATAACAGGTCATTTACCACCTTAACTAGCGCCGTCTCTGTGCTATGATGAGGCCGAAATCCTGACTGATACATTTCAAAAATGTTATTCATAAGTAGGTGTGAGCATAACTGCTGTGCTACAACCTTTTCTAAAATTTTGGATATGAAGGGGAGATTTGATATTGGTCTGTAGTTGGACAGCTGACATGGGTCAAGGTCAGGTTTCTTAATTAGGGGGTGGATAACTGCCAGTTTGAAGGATTTTGGTACAAAACCAGTGCTAATGGAAGAGTTTATTATTTTTAAAACAGGTTCAATTACCTCTGGAATTATCTGTTTAAAGAAACTTGTAGGCAAGGGATCGAGAATGCAGGTTGATGATTTTGATGAGGAAATTAATGAAATTAAGTCATTCTCATGAATAGGAGTAAAACTTTGTAATTGATTGTCTGTTATAATTACACTGCTGTCTACAGGGTTACTTGTAAAATAATTTGGATTTATATTAACCGTCTGGATTTTTTGCCTGATGTTTTCAATTTTATTATTAAAAAAGTTCATGAAATCATTACTACCTAATGATGGTGTGCATGTGAGTGCAGTGCTTTTATTCCCTGTTAATTTTGCTACCGTGCTGAATAGAAATCTAGGATTATGCTTGTTATTTTCTATGAGGGTGGAGAAATATGCTGATCTAGCAGCAGTAAGAGATTTTCTATAAATTAGGAGGCTCTCCTTCCATGCTATTTGAAATACTGTTAATTTTGTCTGACGCCATTTACGTTCTAATTTTCGAGTGGTCTGTTTTAAGGTGCGTGTATGATCATTATACCACTGTGCTAATTTTTTCTCCCTGATCATTATGGTCTTAAGGGGAGCTACATCATCTAGAGTATAACGTAATGTTGATTCTAGGTATTCAGTGGCCCAGTCGAGCTCTGCGGGGTCAGACGGAGATATATCTAATATCGTAATTTCTGGAAGATTGTTAATAAAACGCGCTGCTGTAGCTGACGTGAAAGTACGCTTAACACGATAACGTGGTGAAGTAGTAATGCAATGACTGAGGCAGATTTTAAAAGAGATGAGATAATGGTCTGAAATAGCTTCAGACTGTGGAATTATGACTACGTTTTTTATTTTTAATCCAAATGTTAACAACAAATCGAGAGTGTGTCCACCACTATGAGTGGGTCCTATAACATTCTGATTAATTCCAACTGAATCTAGAATGGACACAACTGCTGCTCTTAAGGAGTCTTCCTGATTATCAAAATGAATGTTAAAATCACCAACAATTAATGCTTTGTCTAAAGAAGTAGCTAAATTTGTGATGAAATCTGCAAATTCTATGAGCAAATCAGAGTAGGGCCCTGGGGGTCTATAAATAATATTTAGTGGAATTGACTGACTGGACCTGCTTTCGGACACTGAATATTTTATGCTGGTGTAAAGAACTTCAAATGTTTTACATTTGTGTTTAGTCTTTTGTGTGACGCTTAGATTATTATTATAAATAGCTGCGACTCCACCTCCTCTGCCATTTAGACGGGGTTGGTGTATGTAACTATACCCAGGAGGACTCGCTTCATTTAATGCTAAATATTCATTCGGTTTAATCCACGTTTCTGTTAAACACATTATTTTAAACTCCTGGTCGGTAATAATTTCGTTTATAGTAAGCGCTTTAGACGTGAGAGATCTAATATTCAGCAATCCTATCTTTAGATCAGAGGTGCTGGCTGTGCGTTCAGTCCTATTTAATTTAATGTTAATCAGGTTACTAAAACAGACTTTCTGAGAATTCCTATATTTTGGTTTCGCTCGGGGGACAGACACAGTCTCAATTTGGTGGATCCTGAGTGACGACTCTGTGCAGCTAGCAGACGGTCGGTTTAGCCTGTCTGTCTGCTCCCTGGCCTTGGCTCTAGACAGTCACTTGTTAACTAGTGCTGTTCTGAGACTATGACCTATACTACAAGAAATGAGAGCAGCACCTTCCCGAGTGGGATGGACACCGTCCCGCCCTAACAGGCCAGCCTTGCCCTCAAAAATGCTCCAATTATGAATGAAGCCCACATTGTTTTTGGAGCACCACTCGGACATCCAGCAGTTCAGCGACCATAACCTGCTGTAGGCTACATCGCCACGTCGCATTGGGATGGGGCCAGAGCATGTTACTGCATCGGACATTGCCTTCGCTAATTTACACACCTCTATAATATTACTCTTAGTAACCTCTGACTGTCGAAGGCGTATATCATTAGCTCCTGTGTGAAAAACTATCTTAGAGAACCTATGCTTTCCTAAGAATCTAAGCTGACCTGCTATGTCCGGCGCCCTGGCTCCCGGTATACACATAACCTGTGCTGCTGGTGCCCCTAAAGGTCTAGCTAATTTCACGTGCCTCAGAATGGAGTCTCCTAAAACCAGAGCTCTTTCAGGTTTCTCAGCGGGTGCTTCACTGAGGAGAGCAAACCTGTTGGACACGTGAAGCGGAGAGGAATGGTGCTCCCGTGGGCGAGCCTTAGCGTTAGCTTTGGCTTTGCGAGTATGCCGCCGAGTCGTCACCCATTCGCCCCGCTGTGAGGGCTCTAATGCCGGAGTCGGGGGAATATTAACTTCACCTAGGGCATCCAGACTTTCCCCTGCAGAACCTGGACTGCTCTCACACTCACTACTTCTCTCTAGACTCTGGATGCGCTCCTCTAATGCTAAGATCTTCTCCGTCAAAGAGCAAACTAGCTTACACTTCTTACAGATAAAATTATCGCTAACAACGGAGAGAGACTGACTAAACATGTCACACTTCACACACTGAATGAACTGGATGTTCGCCATAGCAGAGAAATTACGTACCTTAATGTGGTTAATGTAGTGTGTGTTCGTAGTTCTGGTGGGAATGTCCTCCACGCACTGCTTTCAAATTCTCAAACAGGAAAAAAAGCGCTCTTCCGAAAGCAAAAATACACGAGACGGAGCCAACGGAAAGTAAAGGATGCAGGAAATCAAAACGATATTTTGATATTTTAAAGCGATGAAATTTATATATTTCCCTTTTATTCTTTTTTTATTATACTGAGTTTTATTTAATTTTTTATTAAATTATATGTCAGGGACCAGTCAGTTAAGACATTTCACCACATTTCATACTATGTATGGTTGTGCAAGTAACAAACTTAAATGGAACAAATCAGTGAAATATCGTATTAAACGTGTTCTTTAATTACATTTGCAAACAAGAGCCATCATCCGTTTACCAGAACATTGACCTATTTCCTGCCCACTCCTTTGTTCTGAGCTTTTACACGTTCCTGGGTATTAAAGCCAGCCTTATTTTAATTACAATTACTTGAATATTGTTCAATTAAATTTACAGTGTATCTATAAAATGATTAGATCACAAACAGCGTTTTGATAACTTTGTTACCCATAATGCCGTTATGCCCCTTGACAAAGGGATATTGGCATCCCCCATGACGCAATTCTTCTCACCAAGCTGAGGTATTCCTGCAGTTTTTCACATAGTTCACGGTCTGTCTGTCTGTCTTTTTTTCCTCAGTGACTCAATGCGAATGCTAGAAAATCGTGTTATTTCCTATAGAGGCAGGATTATCGCCATTTTTCAAGAATTCTTGGCACATTTCCAGAATGCAGTGAGTATTCCTGTGAGTGGTGCCTACTGCCCACCCTGTATGAATCTGTATGTCATACAGGCTTGTCAGGCGAAACACAATTTCCAGTTGTGGTCCAATTTCCCAAATTGCTTTCTGTGAAGGCAGGAATGAAATAAATTTGTTGAAAGACATTGGAAAAAGAGCCTACTGTAGCCTAAAGATGCTCGTTCGTGGCTGAAGGACGTGGAATCTACTGTAGTTCAGCAATTGTGCATCATGGGATGCGTTTCAGTTCACCACAGTTGTACAGAGTGCTTATTTGATCTACTGTAGCCTTCCTGTCGCATCAAACCAGCTTGGCCATTCTCTGCCTCCTTTCACCAGTGGAACTGACACTCAATGGATGTTTTTTGTTTTTCGCACTAAACTGCATACTCGGACTGTTGTGTTTAAAACTCACAGGGATTTGAACACTTTTTTTTACATTTATATCATGTGATCAGATGCTCCAATCCAGAGCGACTTACAATTATTTTCTTTATACACCTAAGCAGTTGAGGTCTAAGGGCCGTAAGTACACAACAGTGGCAGCTTGGTGGTGCTACGATTTGAACTTATAACCTTCTGATTAGAATGTCCAGCATCATAATCACTGAGCTGCCACTTAGTTGTATATTGTAATACAAAATACATTTTAATACTTGCTTTAAGGTTAATTAGTCAAATCAAGTCAAGTTTATGGATGGATTGGACTGTAGTTAATGTCAACAGTCTCCTACACTGACTCAGGACTACTTTTCGCTTCTGATCATCATCACTGCACCCCGCAACATTGTATATCTGCTACAAATGGACATTCGGTCAACCCAGATGAGGATGGGTTCCCTCTTGAGTCCGGTTCCTCTCAAAGTTTCTTCCTTATGCCATCTCGGGGAGTTTTTCCTTGCCACATTTGCTACCGGCTCGCTCATCAGGGACAAACTTACTTATAAAGAACATATTCACTTTTAATTACCACATTATCTTTTTAAAACTGCTTTGAGACAATGTTCATTGTTAAAAGCGCTATACAAATAAACATGAATTGAATTGAATTTATTTCTATAGCGCTTTTCACAACAGACATTGTCTCAAAGCAGCTTTACAGAATTTAATAGTTAAGGTGAATGGTGTGTATTTATCCCTGATGAGCAGCCATGGTGACTGTGGCAAGGAAAAACTCCCTTAGATGTTATGAGGAAGAAACCTTGAGAGGAACCAGACTCAAAGGGGGAACCCATCCTCATTTGGATGATATCAAGAGTGTGATTATAGTCTTTAAACAATACAGAACACTGGAGAGTGAGAACTAATCTCTTTCTACAGTCTTTTAAAGTCATTTGTGGTTATAAAACTAGGAGCTACTGAGCAACTCATAAAATAGCTCAACATTTGCGATTCATTACATTTGGATAAACACAAATGAGTGGAGATGCTAATTAGTTGCACACAGATCGGAGGATCAGGAACAAAGCGTGGGGAAAAAAACGATGCACAACAGATCATAGCCTGTTAATTTCTCTAATGGTATCAGCAGTAATCAGTTAATTATTTGGCCAGATTTCATTACTAGAATGGCATGACCATTCTGGAGAGCTGAGGCATCAGGAAAAAGTCAGCCTGTAATTTTGTGCTCAAATTGAGTTAGCTTATACATTATCTCCAGGGAGAAAACAATAAACGAAAGCTAATTACATTGGTGAAGCGAAAGATGAACATTTGAGCAGGAGTCAGCGAGGTCCTGGATGCTCAGGAAAGTGAGACAGCTCCTCTTTGTTTTAAAACATTGGAAATTCCACATTGTTTCGAGAATGAATTGCTACTTTACGTCTTGACTTTATAAAGCTGAACTGAGCAAAAACTTTTTGCCATCTAAAATTCTATTTGGCCAAAATGTGTTTAATTTTTTTTCATTATGAATCATGTAAATGAATAATATATTCTCTTGTTAATCAGAATGATGTTAATTAACAAAGAAATGAAGCAACATATAGACAGAACTACTTGAACACTTGAATTTTGCAGCCATATGTTGACCTTCACCAAAACCTTTACCGCAAATCTGGAGGCACACAATTGTATAGGATGTCTTTGGATGCATTAAGTTTCCCTTTACTTTAAGTAAGACACATTTACGACATTTGGCAGACACCCTGATAGATTCACCTTGGCTTGTTATACAAATGTTTGACCACATGAACTATTAATAGATTCAAATTTGAATGAAAATAATAAAAAGTAGCCCTTTGCTGTGGTACAAAAGCAACAAATCCTGATTAAGCATTTTTTTTTAGTATTGATATTGAATAATTTTTCTCTCTCTATCTTCCCCTACAATAAACTCATTTAAATCAACTCTTTTCAGGCTTATCTATAGTCTCTTTGAATTGTTGGCCTATTTTTGTGTGCCTGATTAATCTCTGGTCTCAGGCTGCAGTCACTTTTGACTTTGACTTTCAGTATGCAAAATTTCATCAGAGACCTGCTGCAAATACGACGGCAATGTTACAGTATTCAATCTGTTTTTTAGAAGTTCTGTGTGACACAGTCTGCTGTGTAATCTGCTCTAGCAGTAGCAGTTTATGGTAAATCACATTCAGAATAAAATTGCATTATTTTACTACCAGTTCTCACACAAAAACACAAAAATGTAATTTATGAAGTGGCAGCACTGAAAGATCTATATATATATATATATATATATATATATATATATATATATATATATATATACACACTGTATATTAACGTGTTAACGCAACACACATTTATTCACAGCGTACTTTCTGTACTCATATATAAAAAATAATAAGAAATAAAATCAAAAAATCATGGAAAAATTATTTTTAATCACTAAACATTTGTTTTACTGATGCACCAAGTCTCAAATCAAGCACCACGATAAATTAGATTAAATTTGCCACGATGCTTAGAATAAATTTGCCACGATGCTAACCTCCGGCAATTAAAACTGTCCGTGTGGAAACATGCCAAAAATTGATAATTATCTGCCCGTATTTCTCAGCAATGAGGACAACATTAACCCTGACCAAATCTTTAGCACTATAAGCAGAAATGCAGCCCCAAACTTGCAGGAAACCACCACCATGCTTCACTGTTACCTGCAGACACTCATTATTGTACCGCTCTCCAGCCTTTCAGTGACCAAACTGTCTGCTGCTACAGCCAAATTTTTCCGATTTTGACTCATCAATCCTGAGCACCTGCTGCCATTTTTTTTTCATTCTAGTTCATGAGTCCATGCATAGTTTCTTAGCCTCGTTTACATGTAGGAGGCATGGCTTTTTGGCCACATTCAGAAGACCACTGTACTTCTGGCTAGACTGCTCCAGACAGTAAATGGGTGTACCTGGGTTCCACCAGTTCTTTGCTGATGGCACTGCTGAATGAAACCCTTTGTAGTAGAGTTTGGCTGCTCTTTACCCAGTCTAAAGCCTGTTTCTGTTTCAGTTAATGACTGTGTTTCAACCTACATATGAAATTGATGATCGTTAGCACCTGCTTGGTATCACTGATTAATCATACACATGACTGTGATCCTAAAAAAAGTGTAAGAATTGAAAGCCAAAGAGTAGTCACACCAGATAATAGTTGGATTGGGACTTTTTCTTCTGTTTCCTAACTTTGCATTTTGTAAACTGAAAAAAATATCATGATAATATAAACTAAAACAATTCAAATATACGTTACAGCATTTCTTCACACCTGCCTAAAACTTTTGCACAGTTCTGTGCATATGCATTACACCTCTCTCTCTCTCTCTCTCTCTCTCTCTCTCTCTCTCTCTCTCTCTCAAACCCTGTATAAATTCTATAAAACCTCAGAATGCGTTCACTGCCTGTTTCATAAGCTTGTTTTTCTCCAAAAAAAGAAAAAGAAAAAAACCCCTCTATATTTGTGCCCGCTGTGTTTATTTTTTTTACACCATAAAGAAAGGAAATGACAAAAAAAAAAAAAAAAAAAAAATCTGACAGTACTTATCTCTGATGTTCAAGAAAAGATAATGTTGTTTATCCAGACAGCCAGGTCTTTCTTTTTCATCTTGTGCCTTTTACCATCTCTTGGGATTCTCTTGGGCAAACACTACCTGTAACTATTCACATGTTTCACAGGACTGCAAATAGATTTTTAAAAAACAAATCACATGAACCTGATTTTCATTTAAAAATGAAACACTTCGAAATTACGAGTCTAACACTATGACTTTAATGTGAAATGATCTTATTTATCTTGCCATACCATTTTTTTTGCACATGTATCTTGTGTGCTTCAAATATTTGTAATAAATAAATGTAATTATAAATGTTAATATAATAAATGTTCAAAATAATTTGTTTTCTTATATGACTGGAAAGTGGCCATGGTTTTTATTACAGAAGTGTTACACATTGCCAAAAAATGTTTTTGTAATAAAAAGCAACAAGATTTATAATAGGATTTATAATTAATAAAATAATACTTTTGTGCAGAGCCCCAGCAAAGATTTTTAAAGAAAAGAACCACAAGGGGGCAGTATAGAGTCACCTAGCCACACCCATGTTTGATCTTTTGCTAGAACATTTACATTTACATTTGCGGCATTTAGCAGGCGCCCGTGTCCAGAGCGACGTACAAAAGTGCTTTGAGTCTATTGCAATGAATAAATCTACACTGGTACGCCAGATTACAAACTTAATATAAAAATAAATTCTCTTAAATTCGACAAAGCAAACTTGGAAAGTGCTAACTTTCAGGTGCTAAGTGTTTCAGGAAGAGGAAGGCCTTCACCTATCGCTTGAAGATAGCCAGGGACTCTGCTGTTCGGACATCTAGGGGAAGTTCATTCCACCACCTCGGTGCCAGAACAGAGAAGAGCCTTGAAGTCTACTTACCTATTATTCTGAGAGAAGGTGGTACCAGTCGAGCAGTGCTGGAGGATCTCAGACAGCGTGGTGCAGTGCGAGATGTGATGAGGTCTCTTTGAAGGCAAGCATCAGTGTTTTGAATCTGATACGTGCAGCTACTTAAAGCTAGTGAAGGGAGCGCAGCAGTGGGGTAGTGTGGGAGAACTTGGGCAGATTGAACACAAGTCGTGCAGCTGCGTTATGGATCATTAGCAGTGGACAAATAGCGTTCAGAAGAAGACCTGCCAGCAGAGAGTTGCAGTAGTCCAGTCTCAAAATGACAAGAGGCTGAACAAGCACCTGGCCAGCCTGTGTGGGCAGAAATGGTCCACACAGAACATGGTGACATGCATAAGTTTAAGCTTGAGTTATGAGCTAATAATAATACAATTTTAGCATATTGCAAGGGGCAAGCATCCAATTTTAGTGATTCACACATTTACAAATGCACTACAGCCATTTCTCCAAACAAGCAGTGGTGGACGATGTACACAAACCATGTAGTGAGTTAAAATATAGATAAACTGTGTAAAAGTGTCCCTTTAAACTATAGTAAAAAGTAAAGTAAAAGTACAAAGGTATTTGCCTTCAAATGTACTTTAGTAATATGATTTATTATGGCTATAATGTTGCTATTATCAGTTTTTTGTCACAAGACTCTTTACTTAATCAACCCAGTTTATGTGGAAAGACTCTAACACAGGGGTCACCACCAGGTTGCCTGCAAGGACCACATGAGTCGCCTGTGGGCCTTTTCTAAAAATAGCTCACCATAGCGCCACTTACCAGTGAGCTGCATCAAATTTTTTTTGTTGCTATTCTTTTTTAAATCACACTTGGTGTGGTGTGAATTTGAAAATGGCAATATTAAAATATAGATGACTAGATATAGATCTTCTTCTTCTTCTTTCGGCTGCTCCCATTAGGGGTCGCTGTCCTTCTCTATACTTCTCCATCAACATTCTCAAAGTAAATAATGTGTCTGTGGTGCTCTTCCTCGGATTGAAACCATACTGTTGCTCACAGATGGTCATCTCTTCTCTCAGCCTGGCTTCCACTACTCTTTCCCATAACTTCATGGTGTGACTGATCAACTTAATTCCCCTGTAGTTACTGCAGGTCTGCACATCTCCCTTATGCTTAAAGATCGGTACCAGCACACTCCTTCTGGTCCATCTGGTCCAACCGACTTTCCAATCTTCATCCTCTTAATCGCTGCTCTCACTTCCTCTTTACTAATCCTATCCACTTTATGCTTCACCATCTCCACATCATCCAACCTTCTCTCTCTCTCATTTTCCTCGTTCATCAGCTGCTCAAAATACTCCCTCCACCTTCTCAACCCATTTCCATCTCCATCCTTTATAAAACAGAGCGTGCGCTCGAACCTGATTGGTGGACCGCTGTATGCTTGACCAGTTATGTTTTTATCCTCTTAAATAAAAAGGAACGACTGATTTCGCAAAATGTAGTTGAGTAAAAAGTACGATATTTGTCTTTGCTATGTAGTGAAGTTAAAAAGTCTCCCCAAATGAAAATACTTAAAAAGAAAATCTACTTAAGTACAGTATTAAATTACATTTACTTTGTTACTGTCCAGCACTGCACACAAAGCGATAATTTTAGGCCAAATTATTTGAAAGTGATTTGTAGTTTTACTTAGGATTTGCTAATAAGAATATTGTTACTGCCCCCCTGCATAGCCTTAGTAGGTCATGGTTCTGAAGATACCTACTAAGATTTGTGTCAGTATGCAAGGACATTGCTGAGATACCGCCTACCTGTTACAAGGCACATTGCAGTCAGTGTTTTGAGTATTCAAAATTTCTTTCGGTGCATTTTGTGTGTCTCACTCTGTAGATAGTGTACGGCAAATTTGGTGACATTTGGACAACGTTTGTATGAAGAGTAGTGACAAGCCACACATTTAATTGGAAACCTAAATAGGTTGAAATTGAGGTCATAGGGTTTGTTGAACTCATCTCGTCTCAGGGATTTCAAGCTTTAGACATACGTTTCATAAGGCATGCAAGGTCTTGGAATGTCTTGGCATTTGTTACAAAAAGAAACCTGAGAGGACTCCAGCAGAGTGCAGTGAGAAAGATTGAGTCCAGACGAGGAGCAGGAAGAGAACATATAAAAGAAAGCAACACCAGGCAAGTGGAGTCAGGATGGACTGATTAAGACATGCATGCTACAGCAATTATGGAGTTTTCATGGCCATTACCTGAGCTGAACTTCACTTGACAGGTGGCAAATTAAAGTGAAGAAAAAAAAAAACAGCTCTGTTATGCTTTAGGTAGGAATTATATTTATTATGGCTTAATGGTTCAGCCCTTTGGAATCTCACTCTAAATCAAAGCAGTCGATTTTCATGAACCTTGATAGAAACATTTCTATCCTGATAAGTGTGGGCGCTTTCAAAAAGACTCTCCCCTCATGTACATTCAAAAATGATTAAACAAATAACAGAAATCATATATTACAGGCTTCAGACTGACAGGATCTAGAACCTGAACACTCCAGAGATTTTACACCACCATCACCAAACACTAACTACAGGAGATATGTTCTGAAGAAACCGTGTTCAAGTCCAGTTCCAGAGCAATGAGGCTGCTCTGTCTCACAGTGGATTTAAATGGGTTATAATTGTTGTATACAATTCACTGGATAATGAGACCCATAATTTAAGATTTGTGTTTTTCTATAATCATTAAACTAGTCAGTGTTCCCTGTACATAGGGGATCGGGTCTTGCTGAAAAAGACCACGCCCACAATTACTGTATTTCACATTTTTGTAAATGTCAGCCATGATACAAAGCCCCTTGAACACAGAAGGTTAAGGGCCTTGCTCAAGGGCCCTAAGAGTGGCAGCTTGGCGATATTGGGGCTTGAACCCCCAACCTTCTGATCAATAGCAGAGAGCCTTAACCTGAGCTGAGCTCGACTAACTGAGACACCACTTCAAGTTCAAGTTAAAAGACATATATAAGATCTGTAAATTTTGCATGTCATCCTGACTGTACCTTCTGTATAAATCTTTTTTTTTTCCTCTTTATTTTTTTATACTGTACCTACAAGCTTCTGTCACCTTGTTTGTGTAAGCACACTTGCTGATTAAACTCCTCTAGTAATCCTAGTTATAAACAGAATTTATAATAGTTACTAACTAAAAAAATAAAACATCCCTTTAGTCTTTTTTTTTTCTTTTTCGTTTGCCAGTTAAATGGTGTCAACAAATCCTTGTAATATATATTAAGTGTATTAAAAACTGTATAGATTTAGCTATATGCAACATTTGAAATGTATTATTAAGCAGTATTTTTATTTTATACAAAACTATAGAATTATCACATGGCCTACATGGATTTGTCTGGCATTTATATACATGTTAACTAGAAAATACAGCAAAGATCAGAAGCTAATCAGAGCAACAGCATTTCACTGGCTACTGAAAAAGCAAACAAAAAAAGGATGCTGCATATTATTTGGCTCAATCCACCACGTTTTGTATGATAATGAACACAGTTCACATTAAATGCCATTCATGAAGTGGTGGACGTACTTCACGAACGAATGTGTTGCATTTTACTGCCCTACATTTCAGAAACATGCTGTTCCTCTCTACTTTAAAGCGGAAACATAAACTGTTAAATATGAAGGTGTGGCGTGAGCACAAGTGTAACCCCAGGGGTTCTGCTGGGAGTGTGTGTGGAGTAAGGGTTCTCACATTTTGAGAAAATACTTCTTCTTTTTCTTTCGGCTGCTCCCATTAGGGTTCGCCACAGCGGATCATCTGTCTCCATACCACCCTGTCCTCTACATCTGCCTCTTTCATACCAACTACCTGCATGTCTTCCCTCACCACATCCATGAACCTCCTCCTTGGTCTTCCTCTTTTCCTCCTACCTGGTGGCTCCATCCTCAGCATTCTTCTACCAATATAACTCATGTCCCTCCTCTGCACATGTCCAAACCATCTCAATCTCGCCTCCCTCACCTTGTCACCAAAACGTCCAACATGCGCTGTCCCTCTAATAAACTCATTTCTAATCTTGTCCATCCTCGTCACTCCCAAAGAAAACCTTAACATTTTCAGCTCTGCTACCTCCAGCTCCGCCTCCTGCCTTTTACTCACTGCCACTGTCTCTAATCCATACAACATCGCAGGTCTCACCACAGTCCTATAAACTTTCCCTTTCATTCTTGCAGATAGCCTACTATCACAAATCACTCCTGTCACTCTTCTCCACCCACTCCACCCTGCCTGCACTCTTTTCTTCACTTCTCTAACACACTCTCCATTACTTTGCACTGTTGACCCCAGGTACCTGAACTCCACCACCTTCTCCACCTCTTCTCCCTGCAACCGCACCACTCCACTGCCCTCCCTCTCATTTACGCACATGTACTCTGTCTTACTCCTACTGACTTTCATTCCCCTTCTCTCCAGTGCATACCTCCACCTCTCCAGGCTCTTCTCAACCTGCTCACTACTCTCACCACAAATCACAATATAATCCGCAAACATCATAGTCCGGGGAGACTCCTGTCTGACCTCGTCCGTCAACCTGTCCATCACCACTGCAAACAGGAAAGGGCTCAGGGCCCATCCTTGATGCAGTCCAACCTTCACCTTGAACCAGTCTGTCGTTCCTTCTGCACACTTCACTGCTGTCACACTGTCCTCATACATGTCCTGCACCACCCTCACATACTTCTCTGACACACCTGACTTCCTCATACAGTACCACAACTCCTCTCTCGGCACCCTGTCGTACGCTTTCTCTAAATCCACAAATACACAATGCAATTCCTTCTTTCCTTCTCTATACTTCTCCATCAACATTCTCAAAGCAAATAAGGCATATGTGGTGCTCTTCCTCGGCATGAAACCATACTGTTGCTCACCTGGTCACCTCTTCTCTCAGCCTGTCTTCCACTACTCTTTCCCATAACTTCATGGTGTGACTGATCAACTTAATTCCTCTGTAGTTACTGCAGGTCTGAACATCTCCCTTACTTTTAAAGATCGGTACCAGCACACTCCTTCTCCATTCCTCAGGCATCCTCTCACCTTCCAGAATCTTGTTAAACAATCTGGTTAAAAACTTCACTGCCATCTCTCCTAAACATCTCCATGCTTCTACCGGTATGTCATCTGGTCCAACCGACTTTCCACTCTTCATCCTCTTAATCGCTGCTCTCACTTCCTCCTTACTAATCCTATCCACTTCCTGCTTCACTATCTGCACACCATCCAACCTTCTCTCTCTCTCATTTTCCTCGTTCATCAGCTGCTCAAAATACTCCCTCCATCTTCTCAACACACTCTCCTCACTAGTCAACACATTTCTATCTCCATCCTTTATTGCTCTTACTTGCAACACATCCTTCCCAGTTCGGTCTCTCTGCCTGGCCAATCGGTATAAATCCTTTTCTCCTTCCTTAGTGTCCAACCTCTCATACAGCTCCTCATATGCCTTTTCCTTGGCTTTCGCCACATCCCTCTTCACCTGCTGCTGCATCTCCTTGTACTCCTGCCTACTTTTCTCATCACCCTGTCGATCCCACTTCTGTTTTGTTAACCTCTTTCCCCTTATGCTCTCCTGCACTTCCTCATTTCACCACCACATCTCTTTGTCTGCCTCCCTCATCACTCCTGCAGTAGTTTCCCAATCACCCAACACCTCTTCATCACCACCGAGCCCCTGTCTGACCTCTTCCCTGAACTTCACACTACACTCTTCCTCCTTCAGTTTCCACCATCTTGTTCTTCTTTCAGTCCTTACTCTCCTCCTCTTCTTCTTTGCCTCCAAAACCATCCTACAGACCACCATCCGATGCTGTCTAGCTACACTGTCCCCTGCCAACACCTTACAGTCTGCAATCTCCTTCAGGTTGCATCTCCTACATAGAACATAATCCACCTGTGTGCACCTTCCTCCACTCTTATAGGTCATCCTATGATCCTCCTTCTTCTTAAAATACGTATTCACCACTGCCATTTCCATCCTTTTAGCAAAATCTACCACCATCTGCCCTTCGACATTCCTCTACTTTAGGCCATACCTACCCATAACCTCCTCATCACCTCTGTTCCCTTCACCTACACGTCCATTAAAGTCTGCACCAATCACCAATCGTTCATTTCTAGGTACACCATCTACCACTTCATCTAATTTACTCCAGAATCTTTCCTTCTCCTCCATCTCACAGCCGACTTGTGGAGCATAGGCACTGATGACATTTATCATCATCCCTTCAACTTCCAGCTTCACGTTCATCACCCTATCAGAAACTCTCTTCACCTCCACTACACTCTTACTGTACTCTTCCTTCAGTATCACCCCTACACCATTTCTCTTTCCATCCACACCATGATAGAACAGTTTAAACCCACCTCCAATGTTCCTGGCCTTACTCCCTTTCCACTTAGTCTCCTGAACACACAACATATCTACCTTTCTCCTCTCCATCATATCAGCTCCCTCTCTCCCTTTACCAGTCATAGTGCCAACATTTAAAGTACCAACCCTAACCTCTACTCTCCTACACTTCTCCTTTCCCTGTCGCCTCTGTAGACGTCTTCCTCCTCTCCTTCTTCTCCTTCGGCCAACAGTAGCCCAATTTCCACCGGTACCCTGTTGGCTAACGATACCTGTGGCGGTCGTTGTTAACCCGGGCCTCGACCGATCTGGTATGAAATTCTTAATCGTGACCCGAAAATACTCTCTGCTCTAAAAGGTGTTATGTGCAGGAGAATGGACCACTAAACTGCATCAATTATTCACATAGTTCTCATAGATCACTACTTTTACCTTTGACACTGTTGTCCATTCAAAAGGGAGAACTTCTGTATTTTAACTCGAGTAGAAATGTCAGGAGTACTTTTACTTTTACTAGAGCAATATTTATTTAATAGTTGGGAAGTGGCAGCTCAGTGGTTAATGTGTTCTAATTGAAAGGTCATGGGTTCAAATCTCAGCACCACTAAGCTCTCACTGCTGGGCCACCAAACAAGACTTTTAACCTTCAACTGCTCAGTGGGGAAAGGGGCTACCAAATGACAAATGTAAATGCAGGAGCAGGAGATTTGTACTTTTACTCAAGTGCAGGCTTGTACTTTGTCCAGCATTGCGTGTATGGTGTAGCATAATTTTTCACTTCTTCTACCTCCTCATTCCTTTTAAACCATCAAACCAGATGCTAATTTTCAAAAACACTGACCCTGAGGAAAGTCTGCAGGGTAAACCACAGACTGACACAGACAAATTAGTGTACTTGGCTCTTTTTTCTTATTCTGCTGTAGTTAGACCCTCTGTACTTTACATCGTCATTGTCCACACTCTGGTCACACTGTTTACACATTTGTGACTTGAAAGTACTGTAGACGTCATTAAGCCGTCTAGCTAAGATAATAGTATACAGGATGGTTAGCTAATGTATTCGTTGCTAGTTATTGCATTGCATGTTATTACTACAACTGCTCTGTACATAAGGCTAAATATAGACAACAACCATGTTACTACACATTATGTGAAAATTGCAACCAGGCAAAAAGTATGAAACTAGTAGACAACCTTACAGCCATCTGAGACACCAACTTCTGCAGTAAAACGTGCAGTCAGCACTATCCACAGAGCATTTCTTTTTCGCTACTATTGGTAGCAAAAGGCTAAAGTGTACAACATTTTCTACAAAATAACACAAAAACCCCTTTCATCCCATTTCACGGTCTGTCAAAAGCCCTGGTCCCTCAAGAAGCCGTGTCAATGCGGAATATCAAACCGCTCTCTGTCAACAGGCTACAAGTTGTACAAGTGGGTGGGCTTTCCGATCGCAATCAGTCACGCTTTATATCGCTCTGCCATGATTCGACGGGTTTAAGGGCTCTCTCGAGGAGCAATTGAAGGGAAAAAAAATCCACATCGCCATTAAAGCCGCCGTGTCACCTCGCTTCTAACTCGATATGCTGAGGTGGCTGGGGACTAACGACTCACTGACCAAAAGGGCACGCAAAAGTGCATTAAAAGCGAACAGCACAAAAACCATCGCTAATTTGTCATCCGCTGTGTCAAAGAGTTATAAAAAATACCAGGCACAACCTTGAGTTGTTAACCTGAACATAGCTGTTGATTTCATGAAGAAAAAATTTATAAAAAAAATAAAGACCCCACTTCATATCCAAATGTGCTCTGACCATGCTCCTGGCTTTCATTTAGTTCTTTGATATGCGAGTTTGCATTTAAAAAGAGCTTCTGTCGATTATTATACGCCTTTCATCTGTGTTGATCAAAGTAATCTATATTTCAACAGTAATCTATAGTTTAACATCCTGTTCATGACAAAACTGCATAGCATTAAACTAGCAGCAACGGCTAGCAAATAAGCGCTCTAGGCTTGTTACGGGGATACGTCAAGAACAGGAACGCTTTTATTCATGTAATCCGAGCTGCACCCCTTTTTACAAATCTGCGTACTCATTGATTAAAGATTACATGCCAAATTGGAGAGTCGTTTGCAATGCATCAGTGTTACACGTAATAATGTGAACTCTGATTAAAATCATCTTTCCCCTTGTGCGCCATTTCCATTTATTATCCTCTACGAACAGATTTGGCATTTCTGCAAAAAAAAAAAAAAAAACTCCATTCTCTTTGAAATCCCTTTTTCCTACAGGCAACATTTTTTTTTCCAAAAGTATTAGCATCTACATAATTTTCAATTGAAATTCAATGAATTTAATTTTTTTTTTTATCCTGAAGCGATCATCTGTCAGCTCACGAGCTCCGATGCCATTTTTGGGCTCTAAAACAGTCAGTTTAAAGTTATGCCAAAATTCAGTCTGCTTACAGCTTCTTCTACTCTGAGTTGCCACGTGTGCTCCTCTGATACTTCTGCTCATCGAAAATCAAAATCACTTCTCAATAATGTCAGGTACGGTTAATACCAAATGCCAGGACGCTGCCCAATAGAATAGAATAGAATAGAATAGAATAGACTTTATGTCACTTATACATTAGGGCACAGTGAAATTTGTTCTTCACATATCCCAGCTTGCTCAGAAGCTGGGGTCCAAGCGCAGGGTCGGCCATGATACGGCACCCCTGGAGCACAGAGAGTTAAGGGCCTTGCTCAAGGGCCCAAGAGTGGCAGCTTGGCAATTCCGGGGTCGGGGTGAGCATTCTGCAGGTTGCTAATAGCGCCGCAGAGTTCACACAGTGCCTCCTTAGCATTAGCGCTGGGAGAAATGTACACTCCGACAATGAAAACAGCTGTGAATTCCCATGGTAAATAAAATGGTCTGCATCTTACAGTCACAAACTCCACTAGTGATGAGCAGTAGCGTGAGACAAGCACAGAGTTCTTGCACCTTTCCGTGTTGATATAAACACGCACGGCACCACTGCGAGTCTAACCGCACAGAGCTGCGTTTCTGTCGGCACGAAACACGGTTAGCCCGTCTAGCTGGATGGTGGATTCCGGAACTCTGTCGCTGGGTCACGTCTCCGTGAAAACAAAGACGCAGCAGTCTCTGAACTCTCGCCGCGTGGTCCACTGGAGTCGGATGTGACCCAGTTTATTGTCCAGGGAGCAGACGTTTGAAAGAAAAATGGATGGGAGAGCCGGCCGGCTAGGGTTAGCATTTAGCCCTGATCTTTGTGGCCGAGGTTGCAGCAAGCCGAGGTTGCGAAGGTTCTTAATTACTTCATCATGCAGATTAGTGGTTGCATGATTACTGTACCGTAACAGCGTCTGGTGGTCGTACACATAAACACAGCTGTCCATGTATTATGAAAAGTCGGGCTAAATACGGTAAAAGGACCATTTTTGGATCCGGAGAGGCCGCTGTGAGCTACTGCCGCGCCGCCATCTTGGATACTATATTGTTAGATATTGTTTTTCCTTTCTCAAAATAAAGTCAGTTATTGAGGAAAGTTGGGTCGGAGCACAGGGTCAGCCATGGTACAGTGCTCATGGAGCAGAGAGGGTTGAGTCTTACTCAAGAACACAACATTGGCACCTTAGTGTAGCTGGGGCTTGACCTGCTGACCTTCCAATCAGAAATCTAGCACACTGAGCCTACCACTGAGCTACCACTTCCCATCACAAAGACCTTGCACATCAGCACAACAACCTCAAATACAACAAGATACATATAAACAGTATAGAAATCGAAAAAAATACATGCTCAAATAATATATTATATTCAACATAGGCAGACATATTGTACATTCCCATATATATATATATATATATATATATATATATATATATATATATATATATATATATATATAAATAATATAATTTAATTTCGCATATGCTGTACTTTACACGTATTGTGCATATATTTATTTATTTATAAATATTTATGTATTTTTTTTTACACATAATAGTTGTCTTTTTGGTTACAATAGATTCATTTACCATTCTTACTTTTTTTTATTTATTTTTTTTGCTCAACAGCTTCTGCACATATTTACTGCCCATAGTTTCCTTATTTATTTATTTATTTATTTGCTGTATATACTGTATATTTACATATTTATTTGCAAGTTGTTACATTTAAATGATTTTGCTATGCAATAATAATAAAGTTCTATCTATCTATCTATCTATCTATCTATCTATCTATCTATCTATCT
>JAAIIK010000093.1:2603654-2615084 GCA_014706435.1 Silurus glanis
AAGTGAAATAAGTATTTGATTTCCCAACCAGCAAGAATTCTGACTCCCACACACCCAAATTAGTCCTGTCCCTTTAAGAAAGAACTCCTAATTTCAACTCATTATGTGTATATAAGACACCCGTCACAGAATCAACCTCTTTTATTCAAACCCCTCCACCACCATGGGCAAGAACAAAGAGCTGTCTAAAAACATTAGGGACAAGATAGTGTAGACCTGCACATCAGCAGGACACTGATTTTGGCATCAATTCAACTCACTGTGTTTGGAGGCAGAGAAATGCTGAATATGACCCCAAGAACAACATCCCCACTGTCAAACATGGAGGAGGAAACATTCTGCTTTGGGGCTGTTTTTCTGCTAAGGTACAGGAAGACTTTACCACACGAACGGGATTATGCGCTGTAGAATCTCTTGGAATCTCTTGGAGAACCTCTTGGTCTCAACCAGAACACTGAAGATGGGTCATGGATGAGTCTTCCAGCATGACAATGACCAAAAATATACGGTTAAGCCAACAATCTGATGGTCTTGTAGGCCATTCCAACCTTGTGCAGCACTACAATCTTGTCCTTTGACAGCTCTTTGGTCCAGCATGGAGTATTCAGACACTAACTTTTATTCCCCTTCTCTCTATCACGTACCTCCACCTCTCCAGTCTCTTCTCAATCTGCTTCTTACTCTCACCACAAATCACAATATCATCCACAAACATCATCCTGTCTGACCTCGTCCATCAACCTGTCCATCACCACTGCAAACAGGAACCTTGAACCAGTCTGTCGTTCCTACTGCACACTTCACTGCTGTTACACTGTCCTCATACATGTCCAGCACCACATACTTCTCTGACACACCAGACTTCTTCATACAATACCACAACTCCTCTCTCCACCCTGTCGTATGCTTTGTCTAAATCCACAAACACACAATGCAACTCCTTCTGACCTTCTCTATACTTCTCCATCAACATTCTCAAATCAAGTAATGCGTCTGTGGTGCTCTTCCTTGGCATGAAACCATACTGTTGCTCACAGATGTTCACCTCTTCACCTCTCTTCTCTTCTCTCCCCTGGCTTCCACTACTCTTTCCCATAACTTCATGGTGTGACTAATCACTTGATTCCACTTTTGTTACTGCAGGTCTGCACATCTTCCTTATTCTTAAAGATCGGTACCAGCACACTCCTTCTCCATTCCTTAGGCATCCACTCACCATCCAAGATCTTGTTGAACAACCTGGTTAAAAACGCCACTGTCATCTCTCCATCTCTCATCCATTCTTCTCTCTCTCTCATTTTCCGCATTCATCAGCTGCTCAAAATACTCCCTCCATCTTCTCCTCACCCTCTCCTCACGAGTCAACACATTTCCATGTCCATCCTTTATTGCTCTAACTTGCAGCACATCCTTCCCAGCTCGGTCTCTCTGCCTGGCCAATCTGTATAAATCCTTTTCTCCTTCCTTAGTGTCCAACTTCCAAAGCATTTCACTGCATGTCGTAGCCTGTATGTATGTGTATGTGACAAATAAAATTTGATTTGATTTGATTTGAACTTCCATCAACTTGGAGGAGTACACATCATCGGTGACCAGCTACATCAGCAAGTGCATTGATGATGTGACCATCTCCAAGATCATCACTACACGCTCCAACCAGAAGCCGTGGATGACTGCAAAAGTGCATGCTCTGCTGAAACAAAGAGACTCTGCCTTCAAAGCAGGGGACAGGACGGCCTTAAGAACAGCAAGGGCCAAACTGTCCCGTGCCATCAGAGAGGCGAAACGCGCACACGCCAAGAGAATCGACGACCATTTCCAGGACAGCGGAGACACCCGGCACATGTGGCAGGGCATTCAGGTGATCACAAACTACAAGACAACATCACCTGCTTGTGACCGTGACGCCTCCGTCCCAGATGCCCTGAACGACTACTTCACCCGGTTTGAGGTACAGAACAACGTGAAGGCGAGGAAGACCACCCCTCCTCCCAGTGACCAGGTGCTCTGTCTAACCACAGCTGGAGTAAAGAAAACTCTATGCAGAGTTAACCCACGGACGTCTGCTGGACCAGACAACATTCCTAGCAGAGTGCTCAGGGAATGTGCAGAACAGCTAGCGGATGTCTTTACCGACATCTTCAACAGCTCCCTGAGCAGCAACGTTGTTCCTACGTGCCTTAAGACAACGACCATCAATCACGTGCTAAAGAAGTCTACTGTCTCCTGCCTCAATGAATATCGTCCCGTCGTGCTCACACCCATCGCGATGAAGTACTTCGAGAGGCTCTTCATGAGGCACATTAAGACCCAGCTTTCACCCTCAATGGACCCCATGCAGTTTGCGTATCGTCCAAACCGCTCCACGGATGATGCCATCGCCACAACCCTCTATTTAGCCCTCACCCACCTGGACAACAAACATACATATGTTAGAATGCTGTTCATTGACTTCAGCTCAGCATTCAACACAATTATCCCTCAGCACCTGATTGAGAAGCTGAGCCTACTGGGCCTGAACACCTCCCTCTGCAACTGGATCCTGGACTTCCTGACTGGAAAACCTCAGTCAGTCCAGATCGGGAACAGCATCTCCAGCACCACCACACTGAGCACTGGGGCCCCTTAGGGCTGTGTGCTCAGCCCACTGCTGTTCACTCTGCTGACTCACGACTGTGTAGCAATGCACAGCTCAAATCATATCATCAAGATTGCCGATAACACGACCGTGGTGGGTTTCATCTGAAAGAACGACGAGTCAGCATACAGAAAGGAGGTGCACCATTTAACAGCCTGGTGTGAAGCCAACAACCTGTCTCTGAACATTGACAAAACCAAAGAGATGGTTGTGGACTTCAGGAGAGTGACCATTCTCCACTGATCATCGATGGATCCTCAGTGGAGATCGTCAAGCGCACCAAACTCCTTGGTGTTCATCTGGCGGATAACCTCACCTGGTCACTCAACACCAGCTCCATCACCAAGAAAGCCCAGCAGCGTCTCTACTTCCTGAGATGGCTGACGAAAGCTCATCTCCCTCCTTCCATCCTGACCATGTTCTACAGAGGGACCATTGAGAGCATCCTGAGCAGCTGCATCACTGCCTGGTTTGAGAACTGCACTGTCTCGGATCACCAGACCCTACAGAGGTTTAGTGAGGACAGCTGAGAAGATCATCGGAGTCTCTCTCCTCTCCATCATGGACATTTACACCACATGCTGCATCCGCAAAGCCAACATCATTGTGGATGACCCCACACACACTCTTCACCCACCTGCCATCAGGAAAGTGGTTCCGAAGCATTTGGTCCTTCACATACAGACTGTGCAACAGCTTTTTCTTGCAAGCCATCAGGCTCCTCAACACACAGAACTAAACTGGAACTCACACACACTCACTCAACTGTGTGTTACTGAAACTGTACAAACCTAAACACACAATCATTACTCATCTCTATCCATTCTACCACCATTTATCTATTTATTATTTATACTTAACCATATTACACTGTTTACATGCTGTTTTTTGCACCTCTCGACTGCTGCTACTGCTGTTTTGCACTGCATTGTGTTTGTTTACAGATACTCTCACTTATAGTCCTTATAGTTCTCTTTGCACAGTATTGTATATAAAAAAAGAAAACAGTACAGACACAGTACAAACAGACAGACAACAGTACAAACAGACAGACAACACAAGACATTTACATCTGCTAAATGCCGCAAATGTAAATGTCTTGTGTTGTCTGTCTGTTTGTACTGTGTCTGTACTGTTTTTCGTCTGCACTGTTTGCACTAGGTTGCACTCGATGCACTTTATGTGCTCTATGTTGTTGTATTTATGCTCTATGTTGTTTAGTGTAGCACCAGGGTTCTGGAGGAACGTTGTCTCGTTGTACTGTGTACTGTGTACCACTGTGTATAGTAGAAATGACAATAAAAGCCTCTTGACTTAACTTCTCATACAGCTCCTTATATGCCTTTTCTTTGGCTTTCACCACATCCCTCTTTACCTGCTGCCGCATCTCCTTGTACTGATGACTACTTCTCATCACTCTGTCGATCCCAATTCTGTTTTGCCAACCTCTTTCTCCTTATGCTCTCCTGCACTTCCTCATTCCACTACGTCTCTTTGTCTTCCTTTCTATTTCCAGATGTCACACCAAGAACCTTTCTAGCTGTCTCCCTTATTACTTCTGCAGTAGTTCCCCAATCATCCAGCACCTCTTCACCACCATCAAGCCCCTTTCTGACCTCTTCCCTGAAACTCACACTACAGTCTTCCTCCTTCAGTTTCCACTCTTATTTTTCTTTCAGTTTTCACTCTCCTCCTCTTCTTCTTTATCTCCAAAACCATCCTACAGACCACCATCCGATGCTGTCTAGCTACACTGTCCCCTGCCACACCTTACAGTCTCCAATCTCCTTCAGGTTGCATCTCCTACATAGAACATAGTCCACCTGTGTGCACCTTCCTCCACTCTTATAGGTCACCCTATGATCCTCCTTCTTCTTAAAATAAGTGTTCATCACTGCCATTTCCATCCTTTTAGCAAAATCTACCACCATCTGCCCTTCCACATTCCTCTCCTTAAAACCATACCTACCCATCACCTCCTCATCCCCTCTGTTCCCTTCACCCACATGCCCATTAAAGTCTGCCCCAATCACCAATCTTTCATTCCTAGGTACACCTTTTACCACTTCATCTAACTCATTACAGACATTTTCCTTCTCCTCCAGCTCACAACCCACTTATGGAGCACAGGCACTGATGACATTTATCATCATCCCTTCAACTTCCAGCTTCATGTTTATCACTCTATCAAAAACTCTATTCACCTCCACTACACTCTTACTGTACTCGTCCTTCAGAATCACCCCTACACCATTTCTATTTCCATCCACACAATGATAGAACAGTTTAAACCCACCTCCAATGTTCCTGGCCTTACTCCCTTTCCACTTGGTCTCTTGAACACACAACATATCTACCTTTCTCCTCTCCATCAAATCAGCTACCTCTCTCCCTTTACCAGTCATAGTACCAACATTTAAAGTACCAACCCGAACCTCCACTCTCCTACACTTCTCCTTTCCCTGCTGTCTCTGTAGACGTCTTCCTCCTCTCCTTCTCCTCCTTCGGCCAACAATAGCCCAATTTCCAAACAACTTTCTAATATTGGATTGAAATCATCCTGAAATGATTAAATTGATGGCATTCCGCAAGACCGTCACCGTTATCCAGGGTGACTTATATTTTCATTTTTTATACAACAGAGCAATTGAAGGTTAAAGGGTTTCCTTAAGGGCAGCATGGGTTTGCTGGTATTTGAACTCATGACCATCTGAGCCAAAGCCCAAGTATTAACCACTTACTACCAATCAATCTACCATTTTTGCATTTCAAACAAAACTATGAACACAGTATGGCTAAAATGTCCAAACTTCCAGAAGCCATGGTCTTTAGAAATACTAGGTGTTTAGAAATTACAGCTTATCATAAAGACAAGAATATTTAGAGCAGCAAGCACTGCATGGCCTGATAAAAAAAACTGTAATTATTTTTTTTTTTTGTAAACGTATAATACACATTCAGTTTGGAGTATTTCAGTAGCATTAAATAAAAGTACAGAGAGAAATGTGCTGCCAATGACAATGGACCGACTGGCAGGCAAAAGAGAAGCGCCAAATATCTGAATACAGCGTGGCTTTATTTCCTGCACTTCTCACAGGACCAGAAAAAGCTGCGTTTTGAAAGCAGCAGCTTGGAGATGTGATGAATCCACTTGACAGGATTTTATTCATCGCCTGCAGTCCTGAATGCTGTTAAGTGAGTTCGACTCTCAACGTGATGACCTGTATTTTTTGAGTCGTGCCACAGCGCCGAGGCAATCTTTTGATTCCGAGTGAATTGAACATTCTTAAAGACTGCAGGCGTGCCTTTCTTGTCAATCTTACCAAGCAAAACAACTTCCTCAAAAAGAAACTGGGTTGCGGTGAAAAATGAAGTTGCACGAGGACATAATGGAGTCTGGGCTAAAAAAAAATAAATAAAAAATTATGTGGAAAAGTATGTAAATTTTTTTGTGAACTATTTTTGCGATTAAAAGAAAAGCAAGTAAATTATTTTCCCGTTTTTCTGTCAGGCTTTTTCTACACAGCATCTTCCCCTTCAGAACAACGGATCAGGACTTTTTTAAATGTTATTAAGCATATACATTAATGCAAGTTTAGACTATGCTTTCATATTTAATTAATGCAACCAACCCCCTCACATCGACAAAATTTATATCAGTTTGTTTCTGTTCAGCAAACTAGGTTGTTCAACAAAATCTTGAATGGTGAGAGGATGCCTGAGGAATGGAGAAGGAGTGTGCTGGTACCGATCTTTAAGAATATGGGAGATGTGCAGACCTGCAGTATCTACAAGAAAATAAAGTTGATCAGTCCCACCATGAAGTTATGGGAAAGAGTAGTGGAAGCCAGGCTGAGAGAAGAGGTGACCATCTGTGAGCAACAGTATGGTTTCATGCCAAGGAAGAGCACCACAGACGCATTATTTGCTTTGAGAATGTTGATGGAGAAGTATAGAGAAGGTCAGAAGGAGAAAGTCAGAGAAGTATGTGAGGGTGGTGCAGGACATGTATGAGGACAGTGTGACAGCAGTGAAGTGTGCAGTAGGAACGACAGACTGGTTCAAGGTGGAGGTTGGACTGCATCAAGGATCGGCTCTGAGCCCTTTCCTGTTTGGTGATGGACAGGTTGACAGAAGAGGTTAACCTGCGAGCGGTTGCAGGGAGAAGAGGTGGAGATGGTGGATGAGTTTAAGTACCTGGGGGCCAACAGGGAAACAGGGTTACAAACGTAACCTAGAGATGTTTACAGATCACTACTTTTACGTTTGATTCCTTAGTCAATTCACAAGCGAGAACTTTTCTTCTCTCACTTTGTTAAGTAGAAATGTGAAAAGAGTCATTCTTTTAGTGCTGGAGCAATTTTGATTTAATATTTAGGTTCATGGGAGCTCAGTGGTTATGGCTTTGGTGTTTGGTTCAGAAATCGTGAGTTTAAATCCCACGCACCACCAAGCTGCCACTGCTTGGACCATGAGCAAGGCCCTTAAACCTTAACTGCCTGATTGAACCAATGAAACAATTTTAAGTCACTCTGGATGAGGGCATCTTCCAAATGTGATATATTTTATGATAATATGCCAAAGGATAAACTTATAGAGACTAACTTATAAAAAATGTATATTCCTTACCTGTTGATCTCTGTATTGGAACAATGTCTATTTTTTAAAAAGCACTACACAAATAAAGTGAATTGAATTTAATTGTGCAAATGTAAAACAGAGCTCAATAATATGTTCTTTGATATCCCTTACTGAGTAATAAAGCCACACAAATTGGCTGCCATACTGATAAAAAACATGTAATAAGCTTGCAGAAAGGCATCTCCTCAACTCTACGTTAGCCCTCATTATTTTCTATTTATACTGTATCTCATAATCAGTCTTAGTCATCCTGATCCCTGTTTATTTCTCCCATAGTACTGTTACTTAGTTGTAAGCTGCTCTGTGGATTTGACCTTTACCTGAATGTCTGGCTATCAATTATGCAGTACAGCTTGGTACTTTCATCTGCCTGTGTTTTAAACTCAGCGTGCACCCAGACTGGTAATAAACACGCATCGAGTGCACATTCTTATCCTGCACACTGTGCCTGCTTGTTGCAGACTGTGCTTTGGGTAAGCACTGAAATGTTTAACTTTTTTTAGTGTCATGAATCTAAACAAAATTGCAAATAATTTAGACCTGGTCCACTGATTAGTGAGCTCTTCGGCCAGTTATCGACTTTTGGTGCCCGGCTTCCTCTAGGCAGGGTTCTTTCCATGTTTTACAATACATTTGGGATCTTTTTAAAACCAAACCCTCACCTATCCTTTTTCCAGATCTCTGTCTTCGAGTTCTTTGGTCTTCATAATGGTGTCATATTAACAGTGGTGGACAGTAACAAAGTAAATGTAATTTGTTTTTTACTTAAGTAGCTTTTTCACGTAGCTGTACTTTACTGAAGTGTTTCCATTTGTGGAGACTAACTTTAACTTCACTACAAATTAAAGTCAAATATCTGACTTTTTTACTCTACTACATGAAATTAATCGTACCCTTTTAATGAATGAGTGGATAAAAACTTTATCCACTCAAAAACTGTACGGCTACAATTGCCATGAACAGTTTGGCACTCAAGTGACTATCAGTGAGCAGGTGATAAACTCAACAACGATGGACTCATAATGAATAAACTTTAGGATCTCACTTAAATAACGAAGGGTCCCCTTTTGGCTCTGGTTCCTATTAAGGTTGCCTCCTCATTCAATCTCCCTGAGGACAATTTTTATGGATTTAAAAATCATAATCTTTCTTTATTTCTGAAAAACTGCTTTGGGACAACATTGGGGTAAATACATTTGCAAGGGACTGCATAAAGAAGTTGTTTCAGGAAGTGAAAATGCACTGACTGGGGGATTATTTAAATAAACGATGGAAAGAGGCTAATTAAATGAGGCACTAAGCCCAAAACCCATCAACTAAATCCCCCACAGATACATTGCTGAAAATTTTCTACAATATTACCAACCTTTTTGCCTTGAAGTGCATTTACTTAGGCTTTGGGGTTTGGGATAGCATGAAATATTTACTCCTGAAGGTTAGCCATTAGCTATTAAAGAATGAATGTAGGGATAATATTTCTCTTACAAGAACTGAGGAAAATATAAGTAAGGAAGATAGAAAAGAAGGTAGGAAGGAAGGAAGGAAGGAAGAGACAGAGGCAGAAAGGATGGAAGGAAAAAAAGGAGAAAAGAAGGAAAAGTAGAAAGAAAGAATATACAGGAAATACAAATATATAAGAAAGAAAGAAAGAAAGAGTTAGATAATTCCTTTCATCATTCATTCATCTTTACTTCCATCATTCCTTAAATCATTTCTTCCATCAGTCCTTCCATCATTCATTCAATAATACCTTCCATCATTCATGTTTATCGTTTTATCCATAATTCCCTCCATCATACCTTCAATAATACATTACATCATTCCTGTTTACCATTCCTTCCATCATTTCTTTAATAATACCTACCATCATTCTTTCTATCTTTCCTCCCATCATTCCATCCATAATTCCTTCAATCATTCCTTGCATCATTCCTTAAATAATACCTACCATCATTCTTTCCATCATTTCTTTCACCATTCCTTTGCCGACTGTGTTCGTGAAACGACAACTAAAATGCCACTTCTTCATAAAACAGTAAATCTGCAGAAAGTGTTCTCGCACATCCACATAAATTCTTTCTGTTTAAACAACCCTCACGAGAGATTTACCACCACAGAGGAATATTCACTTGAGATGATCACTTCAACCCTGCCATTTCAACCCAGACGTTAACTCCAGGGTAGAAAAGGGAGACTTGGTAATTCCTTTTGTTCACTTAACAGACATGATATTTTCACTTGGCGGAGGATCCACAAAACCGAGACGAGGAAAACAAAGCTTAACTCCTGAACATGTCGTCAGGGATTAATGAATAAACAAACAAATCGCAGCTACATGACAAACAGACATCATTTTAGAGCTCAAAATGAAACGTGTATATCATCACTTGTGTTTGACATTTCAGTCAGCAAGCGTGCGCTTATACACTTTTTCACTTTCATCCCTTTATTCATTCATCCTCTTTATTTCTTTACTTTTATTTTATTTAAATAAAAATTTAATAGAATTCTGTGCTTCGTTTGATCGTTCCTTCTATCAGTTCTTTCATCATTCCTTCCACCATTCATTTTCATCATTCCTACACACATTTTCTCTTTCATTCTATTATTCATTTCATTTATCCTTATTTAATTCCTTCTATCATCCCTATCCTCATTCATTTCATCCCATTCATCCTTTCATTCCTTCCACCATTCCATCATCATGTTTTCTCATTCATTTTCCCCATTCATTCCATTGATCATTAGTGCTTTCATTCCCTGCATCATACCTTCAATAATACCTCCTCATATATTTTTATCAATACTTGAATCATGTCTTCCATCATTTATTCCATCCATCCATACTTCTTTTATTACTTCCATCATTCCATCATCAATTTTCTCATTTATTCTATCATTCATTCCATTAATCATTACTTCTTTCATTCCTTCTACTATTCATTTTCATCTTTACTTCCATTATTACATCATCATATATTGTTTCATTCTGTAATTCATTCCATCCATCATTACTTTTATGATTTCTTCCATCATTTATTTTCAGCATTCATTCCATGTATCCTTATTTACTTAATTCATTTCATTCCATCATTCATTTTCATCCTTACTTCTATCAGTCCTTTCATTACTTCCATCCTTCCATCATGTTTTCTCAATTATCCTTAATTCTATTATTCCTTTCATTACTTCCATCATTCCATCATGTTTTCTCATTCATCCTTAATTCTATTATTCCTTTCATCGTTCCTTTCATTATTACTTCCATCATTCCTATGATCTTTCATAATTAATGTCATGATTCTATTTATCTAATTATAATTCCTTCACTTATTCATTCTTATTAAATAAGAAAATTATATAATGATATTATATATTATATATTGACTCATTAAAAGTGATATTACCCAATTTCATCCTGAGAAAACAACCAATGGTTTAAATTTATTTCCAGAAGCGTAATCAGGCCCTCATATGTCTTCAAAACACATTAGAGACCTCATATCTCTCTGCTGCACACATTCACCTCTCGAACCGAAAAATGAAAAGGAAAGAACTTTTGCAATAATCCCAAACTGGGCAATCAGAAAATCAATGACGCAGGACTTATGATATTTCAACGGGCCATTAAGGTCTCTGGTATGGACCGCCCCAGAAAGACGATGATCACCAAAGGGTATAAATTCTAGAACTCCAAATAATAGCTGTACCTAGAAGCCACCTCTATAATGAGATTTAATTCCCATGAGTCGCATCTTGTGTCCTTCAACTTGTGTTTGGAAGTGAAATGAATGATGCAATGACGTGCTGATTTAGGCTGCAGGGCCGGAACTCTAAACCGCAGCTTCCAATGACTGGACACGCTCGTCAGAACTGAGGCTAAATCAGCATAACGAGCGAATGCAATTAGCTTTCATTCCCCAAGAATAAACGTGTGCGGTTATTTCACGGTCAAGCCTTACATCTCCACTGTTTGGATTCTAAAGTGGAGCCACAATTTTAATGAAGTGCATCGCTGTTGTGTTGTTTTAAAGAAATAATTGTAGGTAAACTCAACAAAAAAAACTTAACTCAAAAACTCTTTGTCTTAAATGATTCTTAAACAGAAAGAAAGAAAGAAAGAAAGAAAGAAAGAAAGAAAGAAAGAAAGA
>JAAIIK010000093.1:2615094-2629170 GCA_014706435.1 Silurus glanis
AGAAAGAAAGAAAGAAAGAAAGAAAGAAAGAAAGAAAGAAAGAAAGAAAAGCCTACCTCTTGACAGGGGCCACTGTAACGAAATAATTAACTCAACTATAATTGATTTCAATATTATGTTGGGCTGCAACAACAACTTCTTCTTCTTCTTTCTGCTGCTTCCATTAGGGGTCGCCACAGCAGATCATCCGTCTCCATACCCCAAATCCTCTACATCTGCCTCTTTCAAACCAACTACCTGCATGTCTTCCCTCATTACATCCATAAACCTCCTCCTTGGTCTTCCTCTTTTCCTCCTTCCTGGTGGCTCCATCCTCAGCATTCTCCTACCGATATACTCCATGTCCCTCCTCTGCACATGTCCAAACCATCTCAATCTCGCCTCCCTCACCTTGTCTCCAAAACGTCCTACATGCGCTGTCTCTCTAATAAACTCATTTCTAATCCTGTCCATCCTCGTCACTCCCAACGAAAACCTTAACATCTTCAGCTCTGCTACCTCCAGCTCCACCTCCTGTCTTTTACTCATTGCCACTGTCTCTAAACCATACAACATCGCAGAAGGCCAAATAGGAGGTTAATGGATGTAGTGAGGGAAGACATGCAGGAAGTTGGTTTGAAAGAGGCAGATGTAGAGGACAGGGGGGTATGGAGACAGATGATCTGCTGTGGCGCCCACTAATGGGAGAAGCCGAAAGAAGAAGAATCGATATAATAATCGTCCGATTGATCGATTATCAAAATAATCGATAGTTACAGCCCTAATATTATGGCTGATCAGTGTTTTTACATATAATATTATTTTACTCGTAGCTGAAGGAATCCTGACTCCTCACATCCTGAAATACCAGACTGACATGATCTCGTTAGCAGAGCAGCTACATGTCTTAGGCTTTTCAGCACGAATTTCTCCTCATTTACATCCTCACTCATGTTTATTTGCCACTTGCTCAAGCAGCATTAAAAAAAAAAAAAAAAAGATTCTGATTAATTGTTATCATGGTTCATTAATTCACCAAAGCTTCAAAACATTTAGTCAGCTTTTAATATAGCTGTCACAGCCTTCCATGCTTGGAGAGTTTAGATGCCAAGAGCCTACAGTGTGACAGGTTTGCAAACAAGCAAACCAAAGTTAAATAATGACTGTAATCTGACAAATGATTGGTAGTAATGGATTTCTGGGTCATCGGTCATGCGAAAGTACATACACTATATGGACAAATGTATTAGGACACCTGATTTTTCCAGGCATATGTGGTTCTTACCAGAGGTGAAAGCAGTAAAATATTTGACTCAAGTAAAAGTGCTGTTACTTCAATGAAATTTTACTTAAGTACAAGCAAATGTACCTTTAAATTAAATTAACCTTTTGTTAACAGTTGGGGGTGGGGTGGGGGATTCTAGTGTAGTTCATAAAGGACAAGGGAATATAAATCTCAAACCAGTCATTTTTAATGAAGAAACACCTTCACAAATGAAAATGCACTAGCAAAGGAAAAAACACTTCATGACAAGTCTAATGTGAGTTATGCAGTTTCGCAGCAAAAAAACAACAACAAAAAACTCCTGTTATAGTCATTTATGATAACGAGATAAATCACGTATGCAAATTCAGACAGCACACGCACTGAACAACTTCCAATTTCACGGCATTTCACTAGTCTACATTACCGGAATCTTTCTGGTCCGTCTCCATCTTGCTTTCTTATGAGTTTAGCGCAATAGTCAATCAATGCAGTTGTTTCTGGCGTGCAATTTTTTCCCGCTTGATTATTTTGTATCTGTTTATTTCTTTACTCGGTAACTGATGTGATTTGAAAAGTAGTAAAAGTTGTTAGGTACAATACTTGAAAACAAAAACAAACTTAACTAAAAGTAAAATTAAGCATTTTAAAAACTCCTTTAAAAAAAACCCGAAGTGCACAAAAAACTACGCGAGGAAATGTAATTCATTACTTTCCACCTTTGGTTCTTACCCAAATGATTAAAACAAAGTTAGAGGCGCACAATTGTAAACGATGTCTTTGGATGCAGTAGTATAAAATTTTACCTTCACTTGACCTAGGAGGCCCAAACCTGTTCCAGCATGACAATACTCCTGAGCACAAAGCCGAATCCATGAATATAGTGTACATGGGATTGAAGACCTTTAGAATGAATTGGAACACTCACCTCACCTACATCAGTACCTTGTACCCTGACTTTACTAATTGGCTAAATGTGCACAAATCTCCACAAAAACACTCCAAAATCTTGTGAAACATCTTCCCGGAAGAGTGGAGGTTATTCTAATAGCTGTAAGGACTAAATGTGTAATGGGACGTTTAAAAAGCACATACCAATCTCATGGTCAGGTGTCCACAAACTTTTGTCTATATAGTCTATGTCTTGCTGTAATCCTGTGGCAATAAGTGCCAGTAAACATTGAACCTCATACAAATTGCGATTAGCAAACGGTACATTTTACGTTTATGAGCATCTCCTAAAGGCTAATGGCTAGCTGTTAAAAAGTAATAGGAAGTATTTAAACACGTTGACTACACCCGGGGTCTAGACCTCTTGATGAAGACATTTCTGAGAAATAGGTCTGCATAAAAAGCTTTTATAGACAGCCTGTAAATTAAAATCAGAAGGGTGGATACATCGCAAGCTTTTAAAAAAGCGCGACCGAAACGAATCTTCAAAAGCGTTCCATTAATAACTCGAGATGGTGACACTCTCTTAAGATGGCAAACTATTTTACACACCGTGAGCATTATCTCTTTGAAATCGGCTTAACGCCTGCAGTGAATTCAAATCTACTCTGGTGTTAAACGCACAAAGACTCTCCACTGCGAGCATGCAAACCTCAATGCAATTCATTTCAATCTTATCAATTTTGTATAGCATTTCTTTTTTACAAAGGACATTCTCTTTAAGCAGCTACATAGAAATAAATAGCTTAAGAATGTTAATAAGTTTATCCCTAATGAGCAAGTCAGTGGTGACAATGGCAAAGAAAACCTCCCTGGAATGTCTTGGATTTAAAATCTTAGCATATATATATATATATATCTCAAGTCTAGACTAAAAACATTTAGTCAAGCCTTTTGTCAGTAGGTCTTCTTTAGGTCTTAGATATTTCTTCTACAGGGCCCCTGATCACACTGTATGGTGTCCTTATACACTTAAACAATGTGAATGCTTAACAATCTCTCTCTCTCTCTCTCTCTCTCTCTCTCTCTCTTTCTCTCTCTCTCTGTCGAGTAAACATGCCCCTGAGGTTCCAGTGACCAGTGTTCCAGTCCTTCCTTCTCTTCGTATTTGCCTGGTTCATCCTGATGTCCTACCTCTCGATGGAGTTCTTCTTAAATGAGGCCACTCTGTGCAGCAGGGGATGGTTCCACACTTACAGCCTAAAGATCCATAAAGATGCTGAGCAACTCGAGAGCTTTGAGCACTGATTCGGACTGAAATTAATATCAACAGTCTACTACAGTGGCTCAGGACCACAGGGTGCATGAACAGATCTGCATTTACACACCTATTACTACACACCTCAACAATGTAACTGTAGTGAACGGACATTCGGTGTCACCTAGATGAGGCAGGGTTCCCTTTTGATTCTGGTCCTTCTCAAGGTTTCTTCCTCATACCATCTCAGTGAGCATTTTCCTTTCCACAGTCAACACTGGCTCATTAGAGATAAACAATTATAAGGAACAAACTTATAGGCAATAAATGTACATTTACAATGCCTTTTGTTGTTGGGTACCAGTACTATGCAATGACAAAGTTCTATCCATCCATCCATCCATCCATCCTAAGCTGTTTTGAGACAATGTCCATTGTAGAAACTGCTATATAAATGAAATTTAATTGAATTGAACTTTTACTGAAGCAATATTTATTCAATATTTGGGTAATGGGAGGTCATTGACATCATCATTCGGGCGTTGAGCAAGACTCTTAAACCTCAACTCCCTGATTAAACAAATGACACAATTTTAAGTCATGCTGGCTAAGGGTATCTGCCAAATATGATAAACTTTCTGATAATATGCCAAAGGATAAACTTATAGTGGCTAAAGTATTTATTTAAAATGTATATTCCTAACCCACTGTATCTTTGTAAAGTTGCTTTGGAATGGCACTGGACTTGGATCTGAAATCATGAGTTTAAATCTCAGCACCACTAAGCTGCCACAGCTGGACCCTTGAGCAAGGCCCTAGAGCCTCAACTGCCTGATAGTACTGTTGTTAACTTTCCAGCAAAGACCAGGAGACTTGGAAATCGTTCAGCAGTGGTTTTTATTGCAGACGCTTCGGCGCTGCAGTCATCAATCATCAAATCCAACTTTAAGAACTTAGCATTGTGGTTTTTTAAACATTTGGAGGGGGTCAGTCTCTGTGAAGGAGAACAAAGCACTCAGGTTATAAGTAAAAACAAAACATGCAAGGGAAGTAGCTGTCCTGGCTTAGATTACTATCTCTCACTCTCTCTCAGACCACTTCATTATCATAGGAATACCGAAAGGTACGCACAGCTTTGGCATTCACTCAGATCATTGGTTAAATCATCAAGCAAATGGTCACCAACACAGCAGGAGACAGAGACAAGGCGATACCGTGCACCTTTGTTTCATACAAAGGAGCATTTGGAGCTTGCAAACCTCCATCCAGCACTTTGTTTTTATATCATCATGTAATTTATGCATTTGTCTCCTAAGAATGTATATGTATGTATACTTTACAATACAGAAGAATAAAATAAAACAACTATATAGAAATGACATTCCTACAGTACAAATGAGACAATTTTATGTCACTCTGAATAAGGGCATCTGCCAAATGTGATAAACTTCATGATAATATGCTAAAGGGATAAACGTATAAGGACTAACATATACATTTGATTTAATCGTAAGTTGTTCTGAATAAGGGTGTCTACCAAATGCAGTACATTTGTCTGAAAAGTGCATATGAAGAAAAGGAGAAAAAGTTTATAAAAGTAGATGAATTACTTCTGCAATCTTATACAACAATCATTTACTGGTGTAATACATGTAAAACATGTAGTATATGAAAATACATCAGTATCAGTGAGACTTCAGTAATAATTAAATTACTGCCTTGTCAAATTAATCCAATCAAAAAATGGCTTAAGATTATCATGTAGGTATCCCTATTAAAAAGACTTGCATATGCAAACACTGCTAAATATATTAAACAATGCGTGGACATAGAAAAGTGTTCTACATTGGTGGTACACTATAAAATCACATCTAAAAGATAATCAAATTGTATTTTATTTTGTAAATGTGTTAATTACAACAAAATATGATGTTAGACAGTAGAAAAATGCCAGAACGTAAAAATAAATCTAATATGACCAAGATGCATAGATCATAACGCTAAAAATGCTGATAGTGCTATGAAGCCATGTGCAGTTTTGGTCATGTATCTCTTGTGTACATTCAACTCAATTCAATTCATTTTTATTTGTAGAGCACTTTTAACAATGGACATTGTCTCAAAGCAGCTTTATAGAGATAAAGTGGTTATAAAGTTGTATAAAAGTATGTTGAAGTTTAGTGCCTATAAGGTCGTTCCTTATAATTGTGGGTTGATCCCTAATGAGCGAGCCAGTACCTAGCACTCGCATTTGCTATTATGCATCACATGACTGTGCCAGGTTTGAATAGGTAGCGTGTCTATGTACAGAGTTGGACTGTATTCACACCAGGCTTGTCTATTTTAGTTAAAATGGAGAGACTGGAAAGGTGCAAAAGTGCATAGGAAAGGAGGGAATGCATCATCTACTATCTTGTTTGAGTTAAAAGAGTCCAGTGGCTGCATAACATGACTAAAAAGACATGGGAGGGCGTTTTCTTATATACAGTACCACCATTTTGGTAGACGTTTTTGGAGCTGTTTTCTCTAAACAAAAAAGCCCTATCAGTGTGAACTGAAGGGTAACAAGTTAAAAAAAAAAATGCCGTAATTTTTTTTTTTAAGATCAATAAGTAGCTTATCTACAAATGAAAATAGTTGTAACAGGCAAATAGGATATTTTATGATCCATTTACTTCAGCATATATGTAATGGCTGAAAGGTTTTGGAGATTCTGAGGAGGCTGAAAAGAGAAAAGGCTGTAACCTCCACTCAACATTTCACTCAACATTCAGAAAAGTACACAAAGCAAACCCACAAATCCTCATTGATTGGGGGGGGCTGTTTGGAAGCAAGATGAGATTTTATCAGTTCATGGGTTCAATTCAATCGCAGGGAACACGTCAAATCTGCAGCCGCTGCATGAATAATGCTAAGCTTTTTTGGATTCCTTATTCTGGGGCCTCATTACCTACCTGACAGGACAGATAAAGATTCTGGTGCTATACCAGTTCATGAAGGACATGCAGAATCATTACAATAAATTAGACATTTGTATACAAAATAATTACTGGCATTTTCAGCCAAAAAGGCTACATTAGGTCTGGGAATGCTACCTGGGGTAGTATTATAGGGTAGTGACATAATTCTAACACCATTAGCACAGCCATTTACATGCTTTCCTAACCCAGCCATTAGGGTTAAGGCCGGATAAATGGGGAGGGTTGCGTTGTGAAGGGCATCCAGCGTAAAACGTGCCAAATCAAATATGCGGATCACGAATCAGAATTTCATACCGGATCAGTCGAGGCCCGGGTTACCAACGATCGCCACAGGTATTGTTAGCCAACGGGGTACCGGTGGAAATTGGGCTACTGTTGGCCGAAGGAGGAGAAGGAGAGGAGGAAGACGTCTACAGAGACGGCAGGGAAAGGAGAAGTGCAGAAGAGTGGAGGTTCGGGTTGTACTTTAAACTGGTAAAGGGAGAGAGGGAGCTGATATGATGGAGAGGAGAAAGATAGATATGTTGTGTGTTCAGGAGACCAAGTGGAAAGGGAGTAAGGCCAGGAACATTGGGGGGGGGGTATTAAACTGTTCTATCATGGTGTGGATGAAAAAAGAAATGGGGTAGGGGTGATCCTGAAGGAAGAGTACAGTAAGAGTGTAGTGGAGGTGAAGAGAGTTTCTGATTAACGTGAAACTGGAAGTTGAAGGGGTGATGATAAATGTCATAAGTACCTATGCTTCAGAAGTGGGTTGTGAGATGGAGGAGAAGGAAAAATTCTGGAGTGAGTTCGATGAAGTGGTAGAAGGTATACCTAGGTGTAGCCCTCTCACTGATTCACTGGCTCAAACTATGTCTAGGGTAATTTTACACGTGAGAGGCACATCTAAATTTACTTGGTGTAATTTGTTTACTACCAAAGTAACCCCAAAATACTGTCATTAACCTCGGGCTTCAGACTTCAGTGTTTCTTTTAGACATTCTCTTCTATCACTCAGAAATAACATGAGAATATATTGTATGAACAATAAACATTTATTAACAGAAACAAATGTAAAGAAAACAAAAGAAAAGAAAACCCCACAAAAGAAATAGTACCCAGCTGGGATTTAAGTCTCTGGTTGGCGCGCTGCGTTGGAGCTCATGTGAATGTGTATGCAGTTGCTAGTACTCACGAAATCCAATGGAACAGTGAAACTTGTGAACAAAGCACACACTTGGAAAAACAAGATTATCCGTTCAATCGATTCGATTTTCCCTGGTGTTCATCCACGAACACGCACTGTGCGAATCATCCATCCGACGATGTAAACGAGGGAAAGATGCAGCATAGACCACCACGTGTCCTCGGTCTCTCCGGAAAAATCGCGCGGCCTTCACTGTCTCCGTTGTTCACTCACTGCAGATGACCATTCGCGTTGCAAATCGTTCCACAACGTTTGTACAGTCAAACTTTATGACTTTGCAAACTGTACAACTCACATGAAGCTAACATAGTCCTGGGATTAGGATAACTGTGTCAGCTTTGTCCTTCACATGAACGCGTGCACCTGAGTACCGTCACTCTTAAACTCACACTCTCTACATAGAGTTCATCCACAATTATTTTTCTTAGCAGTCTTTTCTCTGTTCAGTGTTCCTGTATATAGTCCACAACCGAGTAGTCAGGCTTTACACCTGCACCGCACGATTAGCGCACCTTTTTCTTTTTCCCGGACTCCTCGTGTCGTCCTTCTCTCTCACACTTCACTTCCTCCCTTTCCCCTCACCTCTGATCTCAGAGGTCAGTCAGAAAACACCTTATTCTTTAAACAACAACAATTTTTTTAATAACAGTTTTTTTTCTTAGTTATATCTTTTTTTTTTTTTAAATGAACAAGTTTTAACTCTTTGTGTAAAAGAAATAAAAACCAAATAATTATTAGACCCTAATTTAGCAGGGCTCTACATAGGAATGAAAGATTGGTGATTGGGGCAGACTTTAATGGGCATGTAGGTGAAGGGAACAAAGGGGATGAGGAGGTGATGGGTAGGTATGGTCTTAAGGAGAGGAATGTGGAAGGGCAGATGGTGGTGGATTTTGCTAAAAGGATAGAAAATGCAGTGGTGAATACGGATTTAAAGAAGAAGAAGGATCATAGGGTGACCTATAAGAGTGGAGGAAGGTGCACACAGGTGGACTATGTTCTATGTAGGAGATGCAACACAAAGGAGATTGGAGACTGTAAGGTGTTGGCGGGGGACAGTGTATCTAGATAGCATCGGATGGTGGGCTGTAGGATGGTTTTGGAGGCGAAGAAGAAGAGGAGGAGTGTGAGGACTGAAAGGAGAATAAGATGGTGGAAACTGAAGGAGGAAGAGTGTAGTGTGAGATTCAGGGAAGAGGTCAGACAGGGGCTCAGTGGTGGTGAAGAGGTGTTGGATGATTTTGCAACTACTGCAGAAGTGATAAGGGAGACAGCTAGAAAGGTACTTGGTGTGACATCTGGAAATAGAAAGGAAGTCAAAGAGACATGGTGGTGGAATGAGGAAGTTCAGGAAAGCATAAGGAGAAAGAGGTTGGCAAAACAGAATTGGGATTGACAGAGAGATGAGAAAAGTAGGCAGAAGTACAAGGAGATGCGGCAGCAGGTAAAGAGGGATGTGGCGAAAGCCAAGGAAAAGGCATATGAGTAACTGTTTGAGAAGTTGGACACTAAGGAAGGAGAAAAGGATGTATACCGATTGGCCAGCAGAGGGACCGAGCTGGGAAGGATGTGCTGCAAGTTAGAGCAATAAAAAATGAAGATGGAAATGTGTTGACTAGTGAGGAGAGTGTGTTGAGAAGATGGAGGGAGTATTTTGAGCAGCTGATGAACGAGGAAAATGAGAGAGAGAAGGTTGGATGGTGTAGAGATTGTGAAGCAGGAAGTGGATAGGATTAGTAAGGAGGAAGTGAGAGCAGCGATTAAGAGGATGAAGAGTGGAGAGTCGGTAGGACCAGATGACATACCAGTAGAAGCATGGAGATGTTTAGGAGAGATGGCAGTGGAGTTTTTAACCAGATTGTTTAACAAGATTCTGGAAGGTGAAAGGATGCCTAAGGAATGGAGAAGGAGTGTGCTGGTACCGATCTTTAAGAATAAGGGAGATGTGCAGACTTGCAGTAACAGGACATGTATAAGGACAGTGTGACAGCAGTGAAGTGTGCAGTAGGAACGACAGACTGGTTTAAGGTGGAGGTTGGACTGCATCAAGGATCGGCTCTGAGCCCTTTCCTGTTTGCAGTGGTGATGGACAGTTTGACGGACGAGGTCAGACAGAAGTCTCCGTGGACTATTAATTTTTTTTCCAGATGATAGTGATTTGTGGTGAGAGAAGGGAGCAGGTTGAGAAGAGCCTGGAGAGGTGGAGGTACGCACTGGAGAGAAGGGGAATGAAAGTCAGTAGGTGAAAGACAGAGTACATGTGTGTGAATGAGAGGGAGGGCAATGGTGTGGTGCGGTTGCAGGGAGAAGAGGTGGAGAAGGTGGATGAGTTTAGGTACCTGTGGTCAACAGCGCAAAGTAATGGAGAGTGTGTTAGAGAAGTGAAAAAAAAAGAGCGCAGGCAGGGTGGAGTGGGTGGAGAAGAGTGGCAGGAGTGATTTGTGATAGAAGAGTATCTGCAAGAATGAAAGGGAAAGTTTATAGGACTGTGGTGAGACCTGCGATGTTGTATGGTTTAGAGACAGTGGCATTGAGTAAAAGACAGGAGGTGGAGCTGGAGGTAGCAGAGCTGAAGATGTTGAAGTTTTTGTTGGGAGTGACGAGAATGGACAGGATTAGAAAAGAGTTTATTAAAGGGACAGCGCATGCAGGACGTTTTGGAGACAAGGTGAGGGAGGCAAGATTGAGATGGTTTGGACATGTGCAGACGTGGGATCATTTTAACTATAGTCTAAGGATACTGAACAACAGATTTTGCTTGGGTAAATTTTCTCTGATAGTAGTAATGATGCTGAGTGCCTATCACTGAACAATACATCTCAACAATGATGGAACTGTAATGAATAGTCATTTAGTGATGAACATACCATTCCAACCCAACACAGATGAGGATGAATTCCCTTTTTTAGCTTGGTTCCTCTCATTTCTTCCTCGTGCCATCTCACAGAAATTGCATCAGTGAGACTTGGCCACCGATGAGTTCTTCGCCGGTTCACCACTGTTCCTTCCTTGGACCACTTTTGATAGATACTGACCAATGCAGACCAGGAACATCTCACAAGAGCAGCAGTTTTGGAGATGCTCTGACCCAGTCGTCTAGCCTCATAATTTGACCCTCGTCAAACCCGCTCAAGTTCACTTGCTGCCTAATAAATCCCACCCAATAACAGGTGCAATGATAAAGAGATAATCAGTGTTATTCACTTCACCAGTCCTAATGTTATAATGTCATGTCAATGTTATGCCTGATCGGTGTATCTAGTTAATATTATTTGGAGATGTTGGAGATTTTGTACTGGTTGATGAAACCTAATTGGATTGATCTCTGATGCAATTTGCCCAGCATGAAAAATATTACCGCTTTCTTTATTCACATCTGACTCAACAAACAGCTTTCCTGGTATATACAATAATTTGATTATACAGTAAATTGAGTAAGTTTGGAAATTTCTCATACAAGCACATGCCTAAGCAGGGCTTTTGCAATGCATGTATAATCCTTTTAACTTGGGTTGATAGAAAGCTCATGAATAAAGCTTTCCCACAAAACCCTTTAACTGGAAAACAGATGGACGAACTGACCCATTTTGCCAATATAAATATTTTAGCCGCACAATGCCTACAGCAAGTTGTATAGCGCTACACAAATGGCTTTCTGCACATTGCTCATGAAATGTATATGAATTCGAGGATGTGTTGGTCTCTGCTACTCGCCTTCAGCAGCCATTTATAATGAAAATGAGCAGCCGCTTCGATTGCCTGACAAAGTCTGAGGCCATGGTGAGAGTAAAAGAAGAGGCAAATTTTCCAGATTGGCTTACAGAAAGGCAGAGACAATGCATCATGTAAAATACTCAAGGAGAAAAAGCAGCATTCTGATGGCTGCTTCAAAAGAGAGCAGTGCACTCGAGGCACAGCAAGGTCTAAATTGTGGGAAAATATTGGTTTGTACTCTATCATTGCACAACGAGACATGCGTCTAGAAAAGGCGTTTCAAATATTAGAAATCTGTGACAACAGATTTGTCACATAGAAAACACTACAAATCCTTTATCAGTAGCAGTCTGTTACTGTTGAAGTGTGCATCAATAACTCTATATATGAGTGGACAAGATGGCATCTTTTACTCCCATTATGATGTTTTCAGACCTAAACTGTGTCAATTGAAAGTCACCATCTTTGAAACAGGAGACAGTGAGCCCCCTACATTGGTCATTTTTGTTGAGTGATATTACCTGAACATATGATGGCACACTGAACTCTCTGAACTCAAGGTAAGTGTAATGGTATTACTTAATTTATACAACGTACAACTATAGCTTCATAAATTGCACAATTACATTCATTTCACTTACTATTGCACAGAAACAATTTTCAAACCAACCAACACCATCACAGCTTTGTATGGCAGCTCAAGTGTATGAGCATGAAGCCTTTCAAAGAGTGGTGAAAACCACTCAACACCTATTTGGCACCCAACTACCTCCCAATGAGCACTTTTACCACAGTAGATGTCTGCACAGAGCTCACATCATCATCAGGGTCTGATATCCCATCATATCCCAGTAACAAACTGTTTAACCTCCTTCCTTACAGAAGGAGAGAAAAGAACATTTGCACCAGAACTAGAACGTTCAGGGCTAGCTTTCATCCAACAACCATAACCCCACTGAAATCTAGTCCCACTGCACTGATAGGACACTGTTTTAACTTTTTTTTAAACTAATTTTACTATCAGTAGTCATTAACAATTTCAGCTTCAACATGTAAATTCATAATTAGAAATGTATATAATCAAATTCACAGCATCCTAGATTATCTTCTATATATCTGTATATGCACAATAACTTCTCTACCATTGAACATACAATGTACATATCTCATATATTGTCACTTCATATATCTTATATTTCTCTACATATATTGTCCTTTACACTCTCTTGCACATATTAAAATTTTTATTTCCTTTTTTTTTAACTACATTTGCTATATAAAAAAATCCAATCATGTGACTGTCACATATCACTAATCCCTTACACTTGTTCCCAGTCATTCTTTATTAACAAAGGTATATTCAGTTCAATTATTTGTATTTATCGAGCGCTTTTAACAATGGAAATTGTCTCAAAGCATTTCTACAGAAATAAACAGGTTAAAAAGTATAAAAGAAAGTATCATTTTAGTGCCTATAAGTTCCTTATAATTAAGTTTATCCCTAATGAGCAAGTCAGTGGTGACTATGACAAGGAACATTTCCCTGAGATGGCACGAGGAAGAAATGAGTGGAACCAGGCTAAAAAGGGAACCCATCCTCATTTGTGTTGGGTTAGAATGGTATGAATATCACTGAATGAATATTCATTACAGTTCCATCATTGTTGAGATGTATTGTTCAGTGTTCATGTAACCTGTAGTCCTGAGCCAGTGTAATAGACTGTTTATTAATTAGAGTTGATTACTACAGTAGCTCTTGAAGGTATATAAGGCTATGTCCACACTAATGTGTTTTCGTTTAAAAAACGCATATTTTTCGGTCCACACCGAGATGGCGCTTTCAGTCAACGAAAACGTAGCTTTTTTGAAAACACTCTCCTAAGTGGATACATTTGAAAATGCTGTGTACGCGTCGCAATTAGGACTGAAAATGAGGACGCATTTTTAGTAATTGCTGCGAAGTTTCAAAGAGCCAGAAAGTATATAAATGGTAGGCGGAAATGGTCGAAGGTCTTGCAAAAAGCTTCTTGCATTTTGAGCGTTTTCAGACGTTTCAGTGTGGATAAGCAACATTTGGGAAATGATTCAAAGCATTGAGCGATTTTTTATTATTATTTATTTATTTCCGATGAATCCGATTTTATTTTTTTTTTAACCTCTACATGAAATGTTTTGCATATTATAACTATATAAAACCCTAATTCAGGGTATTTATGTTTAAACGAAAAGAAAGAAAGAAAGAAAGAAAGAAAGAAAGAAAGAAAGAAAGAAAGAAAGAATCCATATCAGAGGAAAGAAAGCAGAATTGCTACTTGTTTGTGAGGTAATGTGTTGATTTTAGTGGAGTGTTTGGTTCTCTCGGGAGGTAAAAAGAAACTAAATGTAAGATCAAGGTTTAGATGCATTTAATTGCTACTTCACCTCTGCTAGCTCGGCTGATTAGTGCAGCATTGTGGCACAGAAAAACGCTATTGTTAGCAGCTTTTGGGTTTTAAATGAGCTTTACTGTTCTTACATTGAAATCCACACTATTACACTGAAGCTCCACTGCAGCGACAAAATATTTACCACGGAGATGAGTGTCTACAGCACTGGTCCAGGACCACTCATGAAGAGAGCGATTACATCATCACAGCCCAGGCTCTGCAATAATTTCTAACCCTTTCACAAGAATATAGTAGAATTAGAGCAGGACTATTCAAAACATGACAAGTAAACAAATGCGCTAATAAGTTAGCATGCCTTTACTCTGCGTCTCAGAAAGAAAGAAAGAAAGAAAGAAAGAAAGAAAGAAAGAAAG
>JAAIIK010000093.1:2639143-2653350 GCA_014706435.1 Silurus glanis
ACACACACACACACACACACACACACACACACACACACACACACACACACATCTAGGGCCGATTAAACATAGGCAGTCGACCTACCAACATGTTTTGGGGATGAAGGGAAACCAGTGAACGAAGACAAAACCCACATGAACCTGGCGATAAACTGCACAGAGATTCGACTCAGGAGGTCACCCCACCTCAGGATCGAACCACAGCCAGGCAAGGGGTGTGTCATTCTTGCTGAAGTCCCTATTTACAACATAAATACTCTGTATAGTGTCCATAAACATTTTATGAAAGAATGAGAATGCTTAACAATCATTTTCTCTCTCTCTCTCTCTCTCTCTCTCTCGTTAAGTAACCAGTGTCCTTTTCTCCTCTTCAGATCTTCTTGATTCATCCTGATGCCCTACCTCTGGATGGAGTTCTCTTAAATTAGTGATCACTCTGTGCAGCTGGGAATGATTCCACATCAACAGCCTAAAGATCCATGAAGAACTTTGAGGATGGATTTGGACTGGAATTAATATCAACAGTCTGCTACAATGGCTCAGGACCACAGGTTGCATGAACTGTTCTGCATTTAAGCTCCCGAACAGTACACGTAAACAATGATGGAACTGTAATGAATGAACATTCAGTGCCACCCAGATATGGATAGTTTCCCCCCTTTTGAGTCTTGTTCCTCTCAAGATTCTTACTCATACTAAATATATATTAATAAATCATAATATGGAACAAAATAATGTTTCATTAGAACCCTTGTGCTGCATAAAAGAATACAGCAATATGGTACACTGGACCTTAATAAGAGTCTTGTTAGTATGGGGGAGTGTTAGGAAGGGTAGTGAGTAGTATAAGTCTTGATTAGTTTATGTGTGTTGGAAAGTGTCTCAATTGGTCTAAGTCATTGTTGAGAATGGTAATAATTAGTCATGGTGGTTTCTGGATAAGGTACTGATTAGTGCAAATGGTTGTTAGGAAGGGTACTGATTAGTCCAGGTGAGTGCTGGGAACAGTCTTGATTAGTCTGGATGTGTGTGGGTCTCGGTTAGTCCAGGTATATTTTCAGATGGGTAGTAAATAGGCTACTCATAACCAGTGTACTGATTAGGGAGGACGTAGCTCAGTGATTACGGCATTGAACTTTGGATTAAAAGGTTATGAGTTCAAATCACCAGCATCAACAATCGCCAGCACTACCAAGCTACCACTGCTGGGCCCCTAAGCAAAGCCTTTAACTCTCAAGTGCTCAGTTGTAATTTGCTCTGGATAAGAGCGTCTGCCAAATTCCGTAAATGTATGATTGAAATGATGATTAGCCTAGCTAAGCTAAGCTAGGCTAAACGAAGCTGGATGGAATTAAGCTAAAATAAACTAAGCTAAACTTCGGTGCTAAGTGAAGCTTGTTGGACAACTTAAGTGATCGACTCAGGTTTATCATCGAGCATTGTTTATTGTGATTGAAGTTCATCTGTTGGAAAACTGGCTGTAAATGGTACTTACAACCAACATGACGAGTCAATCAAGAATGCAATGAGTTTATTGAAGTCTGAAAGTAAAGCAATGTTTGAGTTGACTCCTGCGTCTGTGGTTGACTGAGTCCTTTTCTTCGAGTTAGAGGCAGAAATGACGTGCAAAATCCAAGATAACTTGACAGTCTGGGCAACAGTTAGATAAGTGTTTGGAAGAGTCATAAGTTTGGGTGAGTCTTGTGAAAGGTACAGACTAGTCCTGCTATTGAGTAGGTGAATGTTGGAAAGGGCCTTGATCTCTGGAAAGCTGCTTTAAGACAATGTCTGTTGTTATACAAATAGAAATGAATTGGAAAATGATTTGAATAAGTCCAGATGAGTGCTGCAAAAGGTATTAATTAGGCTTGGTGGGTGTTGGGCAGGGTACTGATTAGACTAAATGGGTGTTGGAAGGTGACAGTAAGTTGCATAGTCTGCATCAAGACAACAAACCTGTTGTGGATTATGTTGATCGTAGCACAGATTCTTTGGTACTGTCTGCCCAATAAAGAGGTTATCCACATTGCTAGAAAGACCCCAGTGATCTTCTCGGTTATTCTTTATTGTGCAGTTTCTGATCAGCTAATCACTATTGGAATCAGGAGGATTTTGGAAGGATTGTAGAGATTCTGGCCTCATTTTTTGACACTTCTGTGCTTCCTTGTCAAATCGGATGGTCTTGAGGGTTGTAAGAACTCTGACTCTTTAGTCTGCACATCACAAACTTCAAAGAGAATGAGATCTGACATCAAAATTCCTCTTTTAATCAAAAATAGTTGTCTTATTATTATTGTTTATTGAAAAGTAGATTGTTGTCTGTGCAATGCGAGCAGCTCCGCTGGCTCCCAGTACGCTGACAAGGCCCACTACTGCTGTAGTATCATCAGAAAAGTTGATGTGGTTTTAGTTGTGCTCTGCAGCACATTCGTGAGTCAGCACATCCTATTTAGCAATTGTCATTTTCGTTTTCAAGCTGCAAGTGTCAGGGCAATGGGGTGTCACAATTGGTGTTGGTGAACAAATCCATAAAGCCACACCCTGGAACGGCAGCAGACTCAGTCTTATATAAACCACTTGAGGAAGTTCAGCATTTCCATAATTAAATCACTCACAACTCATGCTTCCAAACGAACAAGACAGGATTTGATCAATATATACAATAATTATTATTATAAATGCAGAACAACAATTGGCAGATTTGGCAATTGGAAAGACTTCAGACATTTAAAACAGCTTCGTGTCATTACTAGTAAAAGACACAGATGAGGTACACTCAGGATGTCCTGCTTCAAGAGAATTTGACAGAATTTATGCAGAATGGTACCTCTCATATGAACGACATAAAGTTCCCACTGAGATCCCACACTGCTTTCTGTTGCACTCGGTAGGGAAGAGATTTGAACAGTGTTTTGTGAATGTAATTTTTCTCCACAATATCTCCACTTAAAAAGGAAAAACTTGCTGGATTTATAGTCCAACTGTTATTTTTTGCAAGATCCATGCCAACCGTGTACTGGTTATTAGGTGTTTTAAGATTAATCTTACAAATATACACTTTTTCTAAACAAGCTATTTTTCCATCTGTGAAACCAATTCATAGAGAAGGATGAAGAAATATACCAAAATACTGTGTAAAACTTGAACCTTTGCTTCTACTCACTTACCTTCAATAACCAATTAACCTCAGATCAATTTATTAATTAAATCTGTTCATCTGTTCATTTCATCTGTTATATGTTTTTTCAAGTTAGGTCACAGTGGCTCTGTTCATAGGAATACTGGCTATGAGGCAGGAATACACTCTGGATGAGATGGCAATGTTACACACATTAAGACACTCATTCACAGCTTGGGGAAATTTATTTTCGCCAACTCACCTTTCAGCATGTGTTTTTCGAATGTTGGAAGTAAACCACAGAACAGAGGAAAACCATCTTTTTACACATTTCTCTGGGCCAAATTCTTAAAATTGTTAATTAATAAATAAATAATTAACATACTGAGGCATTTATCAGATTTCTATTTTTTTTAAGATTTGTTGCCTAAAAATTATATTGCCAATTGCTGAGGCGGAAAAAACAATTATTATTATTATTACAGGTAGTCGTCGACTTACGACCACGATTGGAACCGACAGAAAGGTCGTAACACGATTTGGTCGTAAGTAGAGTAGGCTATATGTACAGTACTGTGAAATGATGCCGGAAGCTGGTACGCACTGTCGTAAGCCGCGGCTAGCGATTGTGGTCGTAAAGTCGAATGGTCGTAAGTTGCATAGGTCGTAAGTCGACGACTACCTGTATTATTATAATTTTTTTTTTTTACTTCAGTGGTGTCCCACCTCTTAATACCATTATTATGCCTCCATGGCTATAGAAGCCATCAATATTATACAGAAACACAGTATAATAGAGTGCTGCATCACAGACAGGTATCTCATGAAGTGAGAACGAATGCTAATACTAAATTAAGAAACTTAATTAACACAATTCATCATGTCTTCTTTCACTGTAGCCGTAGCTGCATACACCATTTCTAGCAGAAGCATTGATTTTAACATCATAAAATGACAATCACTTCAGCCACAGCATTAAGGTTTTTTTTTAAGCAAGAAAAAGAAGCTCCAAATAGCAATCGTTTTTCTTTTTACTTTCCTGTTTACTCAAAATATGGCTCAATATATCAACCTTTTTAATATTTCCCTATTTTTCTTTATCTTTTCATTGTGGAACTCCATTTCCCTGCACACATCAAGCTGTAGAGCCACATGGGTTTCCCCAAAGGTTTTAATAGCACTGTTGCTTGGAAGGTTTCGGGTGGGCCTTATTGTCTCCCTACTACCCTGGATAGACAACTTAAATTTGCAAACCCAGTGTGGCTTCAAACACCACCTCAATCAACTGCAATTAACAGGCATTCCCAGCAATACACTTTGCAGTGCTCCTCGGAGGCTGTGAGCCAAGGGTATAGCTTTTAGGTACTAAATTGAAAGTGGCAGACAAACCCTTTCCTCGGCTAGGGCAGGCTTTCTTGTTTCGGGGTCGGCCGACCATTCCTCATGTTCAGCTTTTCATTAAAATTCATCTTAAAATGGCCTTGTGAGTATATTAGCAACTAAATCAATCTCTTCCTATTTGTCACCCATTGTTAAAAGTTAAAAGCAGCCATTATTTATATATATATACACACACACACACACACAAACTCTGACTAGCGTGCTCTCTGACTATCCAATCAAAGGACGCAAAAATGCAGACATACCTGGACGCCTTCTAGTTGGCCTCAGTGCTGTCAACTGGCAATCTGTTTGGTTAAAGCAACACCATTCACTGTTATATATTGTATAGCATTGGCACCCACAGTACTAATGCTTGAAGCCTTACACAAATGAGGATGGTCACCCAAATGAGGATGGGTTCCCCTTTTGAGTCTGGTTCCTCTCAAGGTTTCTTCCTCATAACATCTAAGGGAGTTTTTCCTTGCCACAGTCGCCACAGCTTGCTCATCAGGGATAAATGCACACCATTCACCTTCACTGTTGATTTCTGTAAAGCTGCGTTGAGACAATGTCTGTTGTGAAAAGCGCTATAGAAATAAACTTGATTTGACAGATACCTTTGACTAATGAAATGAAGATAATAGATTATTAGGAATAATTAAATAAATATTCATGGGCAAAAATATCTTAAAATGTAAATCAGTGATGCTGAAAGTGTTCAGGCCTTGCTGGCCCTGACAGACCACCAGTGAGTTGTAGTAACAGTAGTAGTCATTGTAGTAGTAGTATTAGGACTAGTAGTTGCAGTAGTATTAGTAGTACATTTATAGCATATATTTATGTCCTTATCCATAGGAACTTAAATTTTTTTGTCATTTTATACAACTGAGCAGTGGAGAGTTAAGGGCCTTGTTTAGGGGCCCAGCAGTGGCAACTTGGTGGTGCTGGAATTTGAACTCACAACCTTTCAGTCAGAAGTCAAACACCTTAACCACTGCACTACTACTTCTCCTAGTAGTATTAGGAGAAGAATAAGTAAGATTAATAGCAGTAGAAGAAGGAGGCGTAGTAGTAGGAGTAATAGTAGGAGGAGGGGAGTAGGATTATGAGTTGTATAAGTTGTTTGTCCAATTCCCGATAACCTTTGTTTTAAAGAGCTATAAGTAAAAGGGTTGTAACAAAGTAAGAAACAGTGACATTCCCTTTTAATCACAGCATGACAGAACTAGCGACATGCTCAGAATCATCAGAACTCTATCAGAATCAGCATCAGTTACCAAACAGCCTAACTTTATGCACAATTCTTTACTCCTTAGTGTATGTAATGAAGTATTTAACTATCTATCTATTATATTTATTCAGGTCAGGGTCGCGGTGGATCTGTCCATAGGAATACTGGCTGTATTCACTATGGATAAGATGCCAGTACTACACACATTTTAAACACCCATTCCCAGAGGAAAATGATCTTAGCCAATTCACCTATTGGCATGTATTTGATGTTGGAAGTAAACTGGAAGACAGAGGAAACCAACACTTTACACATTTGTCTGGGCCAAATTCTAAAAATCGTCAATTGATTAATAGTCAATCATTTTACAATTTAGGCATTTATCAAATTTCTGTTTTTTTTCCCCAATTTGTTGTCTAAAAATTATACCGTCAAATACTGGGGTGGAGAAAATAGATTTGGTTTAAGTTGAGGTGAAATAACTTTTTATTATTATTATTATGCTATTTTTATATGTAGTAGGAAATGGAGAAGGAGGAGAAGGAGAAGGAGCAATAGGTTGAGGAGGAAAAAGAGGAGGGAAATGCATTTCACACCTCAGTAGTATCCTTCCTGAATCAATCCGCCTCTTAACACCATCATCATGATGCCCGGCTATAAAACACCATCAATATTATACAGAAATACACGGAGTGCTGCATCACAGACAGGAATCTCATACAGTGAGAATGAATGCATTACTAAAGCAAGAAACCCAATGAACAAAATTCAACAAGTCTTCTTTCACTGTAGCCACAACTGCACCGCCCACAACTGCATACATTATCTCTCACAGAAGCATCTATATTAACCTCATAAAATGACAAAATCACTTCAGCAAAAACATTAATCAGGTCGTTTCTATATTATTATCATCAGAACTAACAGAGTGTAATAAAGTCTAGTTAATGACAGAATCCATGTTTGGCTACAGCATGTGGAAGATTTTACTCATAACTAGTAACTGAAATCATTGCAACCTCATCTCTTTATTATGGTTTTGAATCACAGTCACTGTACATTCTAGAGGTCAGAAGATGGTAAGACATGGTTAGCGAAATAAATCTATCTTCAAGGTCTGAGCAAAAGCAAACAGTGTCCAAAACAAGCTCTGTAAACAAGACAGGGATAGACAGGACAGCGCTCAGTGATGACTTCCATCAAAAGGAAGTGATACTAAAAGCAGCAGATATCCATTTAGTTCAAGAAATAAAAGCAGGAGGTAAAAAGTCATTAATAACAGGAACTCTTGAGCTGCTGAGTCATGACTTTAAGATGGAAAGAAAAAAAACATCAATGTCAGTTTAGAAGACCAGAATCCAAGCAAAAATAGTGATAAAAAAAGGAACAAAAAAAACATTCACAGTGGAATTAAATATTGTGCAAATGTAAGCAAAACATAATCAAAATAACCTCCATTGTGCATAAGACAATGGGAATGTAATTAAAATAAAAACTTTAAAGAATTATGCTAGAATCGGCAAAAAAGAAATTCTCTGTCTGAAATAAATAGTCTGAAATAATTACCATAACACCTTTTTTTTTATAGTTCATGAAGTTCCAGAAGCGGTGAAAGTTCACCAAAGGTGTAAAGAAATACAGTTTCAAAGTCTCTGCTGTTGAAGAACTATCTTTTAAAATCTCTCTATATATAAAGTATAAAAGTTCAAGAAATTGATAACAAATAAGAATAAGTCATTTTCCCAAAAACCAAGTGACATGAACACATAGCATACAGTATATGGATAAACGTATTGGTTCCCTGGTGGTCTAGTGGTTAGGATGCGGCGCTCTCACCGCTGCGGTCCGGGTTCGATCCCCGGTCAGAGAACCAGCCACTTTCAGTGCCGGTCCCAAGCCTGGATAAATGGGGAGGGTTGCGTTAGGAAGGGCATCCAGCGTAAAAACATGTGCCAAATCAAACATGCGGAGGATCCGCTGTGGCGACCCCTAGCCGAAAGAAAGTTTATATGGATAAAAGTATTGGGACACCTGTTTTTCCCAGCCATAGATGGTTCTCCCCAAAACTGTTCTGACAAATTTGGAGACACAATAGGATGTGTTTGAATGCTGTAGCTTTATATTGTTTCTTCATTTGTACTAGAAGACCCAAACCTGTTCCAGCATGGCAATACCCCTGTGCACAAAGCCAGCTCCATTAAGATATGCTTTACATGGGTTGGAGTGGAAAATCTTCTGCTATAGAGGTCTGACCTCAACCCTATTAGACACCTTTGGGATGAATTGGAACACTGATGGCACCCCAGGCCTCCTCACCTAACCTACATCAGTACCTGACTTTACTAACCCCCTTGTGTCTGAATGAATCTCCAAAAGCACACTCCAGAATCTAGCGGAGGTTATTCTAACAACAAATGGGGAATAATTAGATGTCCATATAGTGTATAGTCAGCACAAGTTTACTGTACAGATAAACAGGTGAAAGTACATGGTTATATATGCAAAATAGTATTTAGGCATTTTATTTAGAGTTCCTTTTTAATAAGGAAAAAAATCCTATTAAATTGCAGTTTATTGGAACCATGATGCTGTGCAATTGTGCTGAGTTTTTACTGCTTCCAGAGCAATAAACACAAAGTTATGTGGATGACATAGATACATTCATTTGTGCTTCGTGAGAAAACAACTTCATGAGGCATCATCAGTCTAATCAAGTTTTACAACCCCAATTTTAAAAAAAGTTAGGAGGCTGTGTAAAATGTAAATAAAAACAGAATGCAATGATTTGCAAATCTCATAAACGCATATTTTATTAAATAGGAAAAAAAAGAAGGTCATTTAAATCTGATGGCAGCAACAAAAGTTGTGATGGGCAACAAAAGGCTGGAAAAGTAAATGTTACTAAAATGAAACAGATGGTGGAACATTTTGCAACTTATTAGGTTACTGCCAATAGGTCAGTAATATGATTGTGTATAAAATGAAAGAGGCAGAGTGTCTCAGAAGTAAAAATGGGGCGAGCTTCACCAATCTCTGAAAAAGCGTGTCTATAAATTGTAAAACAATTTCAGAATAATGTTCTGCATCATGAAATTGAATAGAAGATTTTGACAAAAACAGTACAAAACATCATCAAACGAGTCTAAGAATGTGGAAAAATCTCTGTGCAAAACAAAATTGTCAATAAAAAATTTGTGATCCAGAGAAAACAACTTAAAAAAAAATAAAAAAAAATAAAAAAATTCAACCAATAGAAAATGAAGGTGAGATTTATAAAAAAAAAAAATAAAAAAAAAAAAACAAGATTGTCAATAAATTACAGAGATCATGCAAAAAAAAAAATTACAAAATTAAAAAAAAGGGGCATCTTAGGGCTTCCGTAGAAATCTGCATACCCAGCATGATTTTCCAGTCAAGTAGGTACTCTCTACCATTAGAAATAACAACGTTATTTTTGCACATTAAGAATTGCGTTGTTTTATTACAGCCCTGTGCATCACCTCTGCAGAATTTATATTGCAAGTGGCATTTAAATCAGTGGAAGAAATACACATGTGGTCAATTGAACCGTCTTATCTTCATCAGCGCTCCACTCGAGCACACTGAGTGGGGTGTAATGGCTGCAATGAAGTGGTTTCACAGGCTAGTGAACCACGATTTGTTTAAGAAGCGATGAACGCGATAATGTAGGCACTAGCTTTCTGTTGGTGTAAACACAGCTTCGATTTTCACACAGCATAGTAAAAAGAAAGAAAATGGAGAATCCTGGTGTATGGATTTGGTAATGTTTTTGCAGAACAGAGCCAGGCTCAAGGGGTCACCAGTGATGGAAATTCTAATTGACCATTTTTACTCATCTGGATGGAAAGAGCGCAAGGCATTTACTGGGAGGTATTATAAAGTGGTTCAACCATACTACTTTACATAAACTTTTCTGCTTTGACTTATTTTGTTTTTGTTTAAGCTACTTTCTTCCACATACAAGGTTTCCACAATATCAAGTCGAATCAAGTTTATTTCTATTGTGCTGTTCACAATGGACATTGTCTCAAAGCAGCATCATCCTGAGGTTACACCAGCTCCAGTCATGTCCCACCTCATGAAGATTGTGGACCTTTAAAGAAGTAGATGCCGACCCCGCGAACATCCCGAACCATCTAGAGACGTACCAGTGCCATTTGGATTCCACCTTTTGTAGAGTTTTGTAGAGACACTGGACCTCTTTGAGTGTTTAAATGCTCTGGCATGGAGAAGCTGGTGTTGGATCTGTGATGATCTTAAATGTTGAGCTATTTTTTTAGTTGCTCAGTAGCTCCTGGTTCCACAACCTCTGTAATGACTGTAAATGACTGTAGAAAGAACATTACTTACAATCTTACATTCTAGTGCTCATGTTAGTTCTCACTCTCCAGTGTTCTGATTTGTTTTAAAGACTATAATCACACTCTTGATATCACCCAAATGAGAATGGGTTCCATTTTGAATCTGGTTCCTCTCAAGGTTTCTTCCTCATAACATCTAAGGGAGTTTTTCTGAATTGGCATCATCAGTCTCATTAACTTTTATAACCCAAATTGCAAAAAAAAGATAGAACACTATGTAAAATTATAATAAAACCAGAATGCAATGATTTACAAATCTCATAATCCAATTTTCTTATTCACATTAAAACATAGAAAACATAAATGTTTAAACTGAGGATATTTACCATTTTAAGAAATATTTTGTTTAAATAAATGTGAATTTGATGGCCACATCTAATGTTGTGATGGGGCAAGAAAATGCTTAAAAAGAAAGTATTACTAAAATAAAACAGTTGGAGGAACATTATGCAAACCAAACAAATTATGTTAACCAAAATGTCAGTAACATGATTGGATATAAATATATAGATAGAAGTAAGGATGGGCAGAGCTTCACCAATCTGTGAAAGACTGCATCTACAACTTGTGGAACAATTTCAGAATAATGTTCCTCAACATAAAATTTTGAATATCCCATCATCTACAGTACATAATATCTTCAAGTTTCAAGTTTCAGAGAATCTGGAGAAATCTCTGCGCACAAGGGACAAGGATGAAAATCAATATTGGATGCCTGATATCTTTGGGACCTCAGGCAGCACTGCATTTGAAACAGTCATGATAGAAATACCTCCAGAAATCATTGTCGGTTAACACAGTTTGCCGTGCCATCCACAAGTGCAGGTTAAAGCTCTGTCATGCAAAGAAGCCGCCATATGTGAACATGATCCAGAAACGTTGTTGTCTTAATTGTGCAAAAAAATTCATGTAAAATATACTGAGGCAAAGTGATAAGCAAGTGGAAAAATATAAATGTTGTATCCCTCAGACTCAAGAGGAGAAGGACCATCTGGCTTGTTTTCAGCACTCAGGTCAAAAGCTTGCATCTCTAATGTTATGGAGGTGAACTAGTGCTTGTGGAATGGACAGCTATTATATCTGGAAATTCACCATCAATGCTGAAAGGTATGTACAGGGTTTAGAGCAACATCTACATCAAGCCAGATGATTTTTTTTTTTTACAGAGAAGGCCTTGCATATTTTAGCAAGACACTGCTAAACCACATACTGCATTTATTACAACTGCATGGCTTTGTAGCAGAAGAGTCAGAGTTCTTAACTGGCCTGCCTGCAGTTCACACCTAATCGCCAACTGGCATATCATGAAACAAAAAATATGACAAAAAAGACCCAGGACTATTGAGCAGCTAGAATCCTGTATCAGACACGAATATTTACATTAACATTTGCGGCATTTAGCAGAATATGACAAGATTCCTCTCCCAAAACTCCAGAAACTTGTCTTCTTAATTCCCACACATATAAGGACTGTTGTTTAAAACAAGCGGGGATGCTACACAGTGGTAAACATTACCCTGTCTCAACTCTATTTGAGATGTTTTGCATTAATCAAATTGAAAATCTTATTTTCTGCTTCAAATGGTATATTTACTCAGTTGAAACATTTTATGTTTTCTATGTACTATTGTGATCGAAATACAGCTTTTTAAGATTTGCAAATCATTGCATTATTGTTTAATTTACACAGGTTCCAAACGGTTTTGGAATTGAGGCTGTAAAATATGCATATACACTACGGGTATATAAACACGTACATTTGACAGATCATTAATACACCAAGCATTTGAGGGGTAAGGGCTTTGCTTAAGGGCCCAGCAGTAACAGCTTGGTGGTGCTGGAATTTGAACTCACAACCAGCTACCACTTCCATGACCAAACATCTAGTAGTGTGTTTAGGTGTTCAATGAGGTGATAATCGGCTAAAACATGCACACATTTTAATTTAATTTGCTTTCTGAACAAGTCCACACCCTGTTGTGTTTCAGTCTCATTTTGGTATCACGGCGCACAGCTTTGACCTTCACTCTGTTTTGGACTTGTGAAAGCCACCGAAATCCTCAAATAATTACTGAAAGTACAAAACCAACCAAACCAACAGATAAGCACCAGGATGACCAAATACATCACAAATACTTCATTGTTAAAACGTTAAATTTGCTACAGGCTACTCTATAAAAACAACAGAGCAATGAAAAAATGGATTAAAGTTTATATGAATGACACTGTAGTTGAAAGATTCATTTGAGCATATTCTGAGTTTTTTTTATCCGCTTTCCATCTTCCTTGTTTTCTCTTGAAAAAAATGTAAAAGAAATTATCTAGCATGATCAAACATTTCCTGACTTCTAAAATCGACTGAACTTCAAAATATATTGAGCTAAATTCTCAGTATACTGCTTCATTCATATTTACGATCAATACAGAGGAAAACCATTTATGGGCATGGAGTGGATTACTTTATGGGATTTGGATAAAAGAGAGCTAAAATGGTTTTCTTTACTATGAGTGAATTTGATTTTTTCCCCCAAAAGCCAAGCCCATGAAAATTTAATTTAACACATTTACTACTTCAGGCACTTTTTAAATGATTTCTTAATGATTTACTATCAGCAATCTGCATTTCCAAAGCACTGCCTTCAGCAAGATTAAACAGAGTGTACTTTTTAAATAGAGTGGGTGGTTGGTTGTTCTTATAAGTGAAAGAAATTGCATTCTTTATCTTCTTTGGCTCAATAAATTTTTCAAATATATCGAAAAATCAGCAAAATATCTTTGAAATGCACCGGGCTTCTTCTTTGAGGTCTTCATGCAGACATCAAAGGGCTCTAAAGATCACTAAATAACAATGTAATGAGCCTTCAATAAAAATAAGTGGAAGGAATAGGACTCTGAAGACATAGGAGGATCCAGAAAATTCAATCACAAATTAGCCCAAAATCAATGTGGACTCAAGCAAAGGTCAAACACAGGAATAGACGACTAGTCCAGACTAAAGGGTAAATCAAAACAGTCGATACACAAGGCAAATGTCAACAACAACAAACACTAAAAATAGAAATGACTAGACATACAGCTCTGCATGCAATGTAACCAGTATATGTTGAGTTGTTGGCAAGACTTCGCAAGGATATAGAGCTCGGAGTGGCTCTAACTGATATTAATGTGCACACAAATTGTTGTCGAAAACATTCGATAAATAGAAATGTAAACGTTGTTTGATTTAAAGTCTTCAGTTAGTGGATGTTCCAAGTGGGCAGTAACAAGTCAAGTCAAGTCAAGTTTATTTGTATAGCGCTTTTCACAACAGACATTGTCTCAAAGCAGCTTTACAGAAATCAACAGTTAAGGTGAATGGTGTGTATTTATCCCTGATGAGCAGCCGTGGCGACAGTGGCAAGGAAAAACTCCCTTAGATGTCATGAGGAAGAAACCTTGAGAGGAACCAGACTCAAAAGGGGAACCCATCCTCATTTGGGTGATATCAAGAGTTTGATCATAAATCTTTCAACAATACAGAACACTGGAGAGTGAGAACTAACATGAGTACTAGAGTATAAGATTATAAGTAATGTTCTTTCTACAGTCTTTGGTATAAAAGTAGGAGCTACTGAGCTCAACATTTGTGATCATCATAGATCCAGCATCAGCTTCTCCATGCCAGAGCCTTTAAACACTCCAGGAGGTCCAATGCCACACATGTAGTGGGATCCAATTGGCACTCGTACGTCTGTAGATGGTTCGGGATGTTTGCGAGTTCGGCATCTACTTCTCCATGATCATCCATAGGTCCATAATCTTCACGAGGTGGGACGTGACTGGAGCTGGCCAAACCTCAGAAAGCCTCGGGATGGGGAGAGAAAGAGAAGCAGTGGAGAGAAATTAGCGTAGCTGCTGTTCATGATATTAACAGCACAAGTTGATAATGTGCATGTGATCATATGTTCTGGAGCACAAGGTTATGATGTGAGACGTGTTATGTGTAGGCTTTGCTAAAAAGATACGTTTTTAATCTGCACTTAAACTGGGAGAGTGTGTCTGAACCCCGAACACTGTCAGGAAGACTATTCCAGAGTTTAGGAGCTAAATGTGA